>JAYXIM010050561.1:0-22211 GCA_037575425.1 Anastrepha fraterculus | reverse complement strand
GATTCAGTAGTAGAGGGCCAAAGTTGGAGGTTAAAAATATTCCTTGCACATGGAAGGTACAACAACGCCTTTTGTCCAGTTTTAATACCGCATAGCATTGCATAAGCCAGTTTACTATTTACTGGAAACCAGAACACAAAGGAATAGAAGGAAATGAGAGAGCCGATGAGCTGGCTAACTCAGATATTTTCTTGTCGATATTGAGCACACCTGACGTATCCCCGTCACTCTCCTTTCTGAAAACGGAACTGAAAGAAGAACTAGCTCTGGAAACGCAGTCCATATGGCAACACTCCACCTCGTACAAAACTGTCAAAATTATGCTAAGGACTTGGAATACGAAAACTACAAACTTTATTTAATCATTACCTAGGAAAGACTGCAAAATATTGCTTGAAGTACTGTCTCATCCCACATCACGGAGCCAAAATGAAATTAGCAATGCCTGTAACACATGCAACGAAGCGAATACTAGGGGTACTTGGAAGACCTGCTTTGCCATTGCCCTGTTCTGCGTAGGACTCGTCAGGTCGTCAATTCAAGAGCTTTATTTTAGAGTCAAAGGAAAAATTTTGTGAGTCAAAGGACAAAGGCCAACAAGTTGAGAACGACGACCATTCGATGTTTTCGCGCCTTCTGCAACACTTCGCAAAAATATTTATTTATTTTCTTTTTTTTTCAAAGTAAATTTAAACAATTTGAAAGCTTTAACGCCAGAAGCTTAACGATTCATGAGGACTTCCCTACTTTGGTGAACAGAAATGTCAACACAGCTTGCCTATCTCAGCTATCAAACCATAGTTATCGACATTGATGGTTCTCATGCAGCTAAAAAATACCAGATATAACACCAAAAACCTGATTTTGTGGCACGCCCACATTGAAGCAGTCTCAAATTTTTTCTTGGCTCAGAAGAATCTCTAAACGTGGGATGCTTTATTTGGTAAATATGACTAGTACTAGAGGCAGATCTACTAATCTTCTAAACTTTGATTATTTTCCCGTGTGCTGACCGTTGTTCTGTTAGAATTTCCCTCTATCATGATTGGTCTCAATTTTCTTCCATTATTTTTTGGCTGGTTGGCGACAAAGTTGTACACATCAATATTTTGATGAATTTGAACAATTTTTTTATTTTTTTATTTATTGTATTAATTTATTATTTATTTATTGATTATTATTAATAATTTATATTAGTACTAGTATTAATACAAAATGTATAGACTAAGTTCAATTTTGAAATTTTATGCAAAAATTAGGAAATATCCGCAAAAGTTTCATCCCAATTACATGGTTTCCAATTAAAATTTGTTGAAAGATTTTAGGCATGCAGTTTTGTGTCATTTTTAATTTTAGTATAAAGAAGTGCAAACTAGAAGATACTTAAACCCCGCTTTGTTTTTTTTTTAACTTTTTGTCTCTTACAACTTGCTCAATATAACAAATGCCCGACTGCTGGACTATATCTTTCCTTGAGAATGTCATTTATTACTCTATATAATTTTGTTAAAGCTTACATTATAATAAAATCAAATAACGAAGTAGCGGATGCATTGGCGCGAGAGGCTGTGATCTCGCCGTTAATAGGACCCGAGCCCTTCCTTCTATGGGATAGCACACTTCAAGGAGATGCCTCCGAATGAAGAGCTAAAGCTAAGGGAGGTTAGCTGACAACAAATTAAGGGGCTGTGTTAGGCGAAATTATTAGTGCGAGGAAATCCTCATAGGCCACTGCAGACTACGCAATCATCTGCACATAATCGGCATATAATCCACTAATTCTTTTGGTTTCTGCAATCAATCGCGAAAGACTCCAATACACCTTCTCCTTGAATCCACCGCTATGGCGCGGAGAAGGTTGAGACATCTCGGCCATTTACAGCCAAACAAAAGAAACATACGCTCAATCCAACACAGCTCTATCTGGAGCTTAATAAGGGAACTGAGTGTGGATGAGGTATTGTGATGGGTAGATGCCATAAAAGACCATGGGGTCGAAATGCAAGCCTCGAAGAAATATAATGTAATCTAACTGCTTCAAATAATAGTGCATTCATAATATGGAATAAATAATACTTTTCATTTATAACAAAAGAATTAATTACGGAATAATTTATAAAAAAAAAAATTACTCTAAATCAATTTTTTCGATAAAATTTTCCTAAAATACCATTTTTGCTATCAACCCAATATGAAGTTGCTATAGCGTTATTTTTATCACATTTAAAGAGCCAAACGAAGCATGTTTTCAAATTTGAAATATGCACAATTTGGTTCAGCCCTAATAAATGTTCTAACGGACTTTCTACTCTGTATTTATATGAGTTGCCGGAAGCATAAATGCATATCGAATTATGACCGAGCCTCGCGCATGAAACGAAAGGTTATGTAGTGCATTGTAGGCAAACAGCAGGCGATGATACGCCGAAATAGTTGGAAGAACACAACAAAAGTTCGGCTCAAATTCAGTGCTGGCTGCGCTACACTTAGCCCAGGAAAGTGTAGTAAGGAGAAATAGCAAATGATTTTATGCCAACGGCACGAACTCTTTCGTCTCACTATGTAAAGTTGATTATGATTAAAATGAAAATGAAAAGCATCTTGAAAACGAGTATAAGCAGCGCTCAGCTCGCCTAGTTAAGTTATATGGTTTTCTTCACAGCCTGCCCGTTTCAATAACAACACCAACCACCAACCAGCCAACTATCAAATCGAAGTTGACGCTGAATTGTATGAAAACACACAAAAACTTGGCGGAATTGCTCGGTATACCAAATCTTACCAAACATTTCTTTTTCCGTTTATTTTTTGTTCTACTTTCAGCTTCAATTAAAAAGAAAACAATCAGAATGGAAGGAAGGAGGTCGCAGAAGCCAAATTGCTGAGAAAACAGAAACGTAAGGAAAAGGCGTCTAGCAAGACATTGGCCTCATAGTCAACATATTGAGCCGGGCATTAAAGATTCAATAGTGAATTCGTTAGGCATTTGGGGGCAATCGAATGGAAAAATAATCGAAATTTTGATTTTATGGCGCACAAGAGTGCTTCTCGGCAGACGTTACAGCAGTTATGTTGATGGTAGGGCTGATGGTGATGTTGATGTTGATGTTTATGTTGATGTTGACAATATCGGTTTTGTTGTTTGCAAATATGGAAAACAATCATAGGCAGGAAATGGAATTTTCCTAAAACGAAAAATAAATATTCAAGCCTTAAAATGTATATTTAGAATATAATTTAAATATTTGCCTAAAAATAACTGCAAGTGATAAATCGCGTGTCTGGAATCTGAACGAAAGTAGCGGGGTCGACTAAATGCAGGACAAGTAGTTGAGAAAATACTCAAAGAATTGCACATTTGGAATTCACAGAAGAGCTCCGTCAAGTCAAAGGTTTAATTGACGTTTAACCAATAAGGATGCGTAAGGTAGATAAAAGGAAAATACTTGGTTTTCTGACAAGTCACTTAATGTACCATCTCTCAAAAATTCAACTTGGGCAGTGACAAAGTGTAGACCCTGTCTGGAGGATGATGAAACCACAGAGCATATCTTCCGTAACTATATAGCCTTAGCAAGGACAAGGCTGCACATCCTTCATCGGGATCAATTGGATCCAAATGAAGTTAGGAATTTTTCTGTTGTAGCTGTTCTGTAATTTGTCCAACAAAAATTCCTCTAAAAACTAGAAAAATTAAAAATTTATAAAAAGTGAATTCCCAAAACGTAAATAAAATATGTATGCTAGCATGTTTTTGTTAAAAGTCCATGGGTTTCGATTCGTAGGAAATTCATTTGAAAGTCAAATTTGGCAGTGCTCGGACCTAAAAAAATGATACTTGATGGAGAGATTTTTATAAAAAAATATAGTTAATTTCATCTTACAGAGCTAAAAAGTAATGGTGTGTAGAAAATTTAAAATATTCCTTAAGGGGTGAAAAATGTACTGGCATTTAGTAAATTCGCTCTGAAAGTGAAGCCGTCTAAAGGCGGAACTGGGCACTGTATTCCAAATTTGTGATCATTGTGTGCTTCACGTGGGTTTTTTTACGATATATTCGTTTTCATAGTGCATTACATGCGAGCGAGCTTGTCTTCCAAGGCCACAAGGAAATGTCAGCAGAATTCAAATATTGAAGACACCTTTTGATTGTTTAAAATATTTCTTGACAGATGAGTTTCTAGATGTACGAAGAGTTTAGTAATACCTCAGTTTTTTGAAAATTTCGTATATGTTTTTCGTGTTTAGTCCTCGGTCGGGCAACTGAATTTATATGCTCGTCAAATAGATATCGAAACGCAGTTCATAACAGATGGAGCTGAACTTCAAAAATTTATTAGCATCATGTTCTTCATGTCAATCTATCGATGCCCAAATGTTTGTTTGTATTGGGAAAACATTCGTTTGAAATAAAGGAATACAATGGCTCAGATTTGATTCAGTGGACTTTGTAAACGACTGGCTTTTAACGTTAACTTGTCCGCCATTCCCTAAGGTCAGTGTGGCTATGATAGATTAATTGAAGTGAGGCCAGTTATCAAGCATTTTAATGAAAGATTCTAAGATGTCCCGATGCTTCAAAGGCTATGCGTTGATGAGCAAATGTGTTCCACAAAAATTCAATGCACCCCGACCCGCGAATATATGACAGCTAAACTCCATTAATGTAGAACAAAACTCTTTTCTATATGCAATTCGACCGGCTTCTCATATATTCTCGAAATTTACTCAGATATTGGAGATAACGTCAAACTTGATAATATCGTCATATTTTCCAACAAATGATGTTTTTTATGAACATATTGGTCATTGTTGTAAAATGTTAGATCGATTGGGCAAAAAAACGCGAAGAATGAGTGGTTGCAAGTCTGAAACTCAGGGGTTTTGTTCAAAACGGAACATTAATTTATGCAATTCAAGTACGAAAAGTTTTGTTTTTTGAGTACCACAACCAAAAATAAAGAATGAAATAAGAGTTAATATCTAAAACAAAAAAACTATTAGTTTGAAAATTTTAAGCGTAAATGCCAAAAAGCGGAGTAGGTATTTACTTGTATAAGATAAAGAAAGAATTTTATTAAAAAAAAACGGTCTTCAAATTCGTTCATTTTAATTAAAAATGAGTCTGAAAAGAGTTTTTGCGCGCAATAGAAAAATCAGGCATTTGAGAATTAAGGCAGTAGTGTCAGTCAGTAGGACAGGTATTAATGACTTCTAAAATATTGTAGAACCCAAAAGATCTTTTAAATCGAAGAGTACAAAAATTATTAAAAAGTGTTTTTAAACACAGTCTCGGTGCAAATGCGGTATGCATTATTTTTAATTTAATTTACGCGACTTTTCAAAAAATTATATAAAATATATCAGTAGATGTTAAATTCAGCTGTATAACAATTTCTAATTTTTTCTCAATTGGGTAACGATTACACTACGAAGGTTTTTTTAGCAAGAAAAGTTTAGCTGGTCTCCCAGGCTAGATTTTCTGAGGACTGTAGGCACAGCAACTCGAACATTGGGAAACATGCTTACTCACGGGCCTCGCGGAGATAACGGAAGTGCATAGAAGTACCAGATTTTCTTACTTTCATTCGAGATTCACAGCGGACATTCACAGCAGGCACTTATGCCTCCGAGCTCGGGTATGAGTTGTCTTCACACGCGCCGCCCAACCTACGCTAACCCTGTTCAGACGTGCACTAAGACAGCGAGCAGTGTGTCGAAACAAAACTGCAACCTCAACAGCTTTCATATTGACTTATCTACACTTCAGTGCATTCAATTAAAACAAATGCAAATATTTCCACTCTACACATTTCCATTCTAGTGCACACTTCGTCTGTGGCTCCGCCCCCATCACAACTAGACAAATTTCATGCCCGTATTTCCTCTTGCTTTGGCGCTTAATTGAGTCTGAGCGGTGGAAAGTTGGCGCAGCGCGCTGCAGCGGCTTAAGCTATTCGCGCCAGCAGCCGGATTTCCATGCCAGTATCAATTTTCCCACAATTAGCAACAACGCTTGTGTGGAGCGTGGGAAAGCTACTGCTGAAACTGTTGCTGATTAGTGAGCGCAACTAATACCATTGCTACCCGCAACGAATACACAATCGAAGCCCTCTCACCTAATCTTCTACACTACCATCAATCATCTTTTGCAGCCAGCTTTGGCTACTTTGCTGGTATATGCACGAATGTATGCTAAGAGTAAGCTCCGATTGTTAGGGAAATATTGGAGTAAAATTAATGTATGTAACAACAAGTGGTGCTGTATGTATCAGAGTGTTAGCATCTGAATATAGGCGGGGGGCACTGATTGATCACCCAGTGATGATGAACCATTACGAGGTTATAGCAGAAAGTGCAGGCAGTGCTGGTGAGGTCACACCTTATCAGCGTCAATAAATAGACCAAAGGCGGTGGTTGCCGTTTAGCACCGTAAGTGAAAGTTGTGCCGCTAAATGCACGCTTCAAGTGGATGCGATATGTGAATAGAGATGTAACTATTCTTGTGTGGTTTTTCGAGCTGAATATAATTATAAATTGGTATGATTTTGCTCACTCAGCGTGTTTAGTTATTTATAATGCATAAAAATATTTAATCAAAAACTAGTTTGCGAGGAATGAGGTGGAATAGTTTGCCCTCTAAGTGTAGGTTTTGTTTCTTTCTTCGCCTTCTTTAACTTTTGTTACAGGTTTCCCAGTTTTTCTTTACACAAAGAGTGGAAGACACTACATTTACACATTTAAATCATTAGAGGTATTACAAATAAATTTCGACCTAAATACACATCCCTACACCACACGAAAAAATTATAAGACTAAGATGATTATAACGAGCAATAATTTTTTTGTTCTTCAAACTGTTTTACTAAATTTTCAGTGCTAATGGAATTTGCATTTTAAGTACCATTGAATAGACAGCAGCAATACAATTTAGTGATCATCTTGGTATTACAGCCAGGGGGAGAACCATTGCCTCCTCTATAATAGGCCTCCATTCTTCTCGACAGCCCGCTTTCGCTCTTTGTTGTGAGATTATCATCTTTCGTATATCGACTTCTACGTCTTGTAACCATCGTCTCCTTGGCCGTCATCTCCTTCTTGTTCCTTCAGGGTTTGCTTCAAATACTTTTTAGCTCGTTCTTTTACTGCTCATTCTTAAAACGTGTCAAAACTACCGTAATCTTTAAGACTTTATAATCTACGTTACATTTCCTCCCGCGATTAAAACACTGAGCTCCTAGTTATACCGTATACGGTATGTACCATCTTATAATCGTATAAGGCCGAATACTCATCTAAGAATTTTTCTTTCAAACCACATCAGTAAATTCACGTCATTAACTTTAAGGACCTAAGTTTCACAGCCGTAGGTGAGAACCGGTCTTATTATACTTTTGTGCATCTGTAGCTTTTGTTCCTTTGATATCAATAAAGACTTCATAAGTTTGATATGGCCAAAGTATTCTCTGTTAGCTGCCTGAATACGGTCTTGTATGAATAAGAACATATTCTTATTTATGCTGAGTACTACGCCTAAGTACTTAAACTCTTACATGAACTCAAAAACATAACTTTCGATTCTGAGTACAATTTAGTGATAGTGCAAAACTGGCACAATCCATTGTCGAGGTCTTGGAAATTTTGCTCACAATCACAGATCGGTCATTATCGTAGTCTCTTTCGATGAATTTGCTTTCGCAGACGCCACATAATATCCAAATATTAACTGTGGTCATATGACATTATCAAAATAAAGTCTGGATATTTGTCTAATTTTTATGATAGTTTGTTCTAGAAACTATTTTTAACGTTAATTTTTTCTTTATTTTCATTCTCAAAAAAAAAATCTCATGAAATTGTCTACCAGATTCTACAATAATAAAAAAAGTCATTCCAGCAAAATTACTGCTTTTCATTAGAATTTTGTTCTTAAGCTCTCGGTATAAGTTTACATAAGAAATACATATAATAAATAAAAGAATACAAAATTATTAGCATTAAGAAGCTATAATTATGTATTTATTTATTCATTTATTTAATCAACAAACCAGAGGCTTACAGACTATTACATAGGTGGATACAACTTAAGACCTTATGATAAGAGTCTTATAAGTAATTTCTTAAAAGTAAACTTAGAGTAAGAGAAATCAAAGACTAAGAAAAAAGAAGAAGCATTACATTGAGCTATCATCCTTCTAAAAGGAGCATAAACAGTTTTAGCAATACCCACAAAAAACAGTTCATTACAACGGAAAATGCGTGATGGATCAGTAAAATTAATTTCATTGAGCAGATACGGACAATCTATTGAGCTCGCGCAAATATCGAAGACAAAACACATCGACAACTGAACGCCTCGACTCTAAGGACATGAGATTTATTAATAGGCAACGAGACCGAGACCGAGACCGATATATATATATATATATATATATATATAACGAGACCGATAAGACGGAATGGGATCAGCGAATTTCATCTAAGCAAAGCAAAACGCACAAAAGCTCTCTGAACAGACTCTAATCTATTAATATAGACTGCATAAAACGATCTCCAAACGGATACCGCGTATTCTTACCTGGACCGAACTAAGGACCAGTACAAGAGTTTGAGAGTATACGGATCAGAAAACGAAGAATTATTTCGACGAATAAAGGCTAGCATTGCGAACGATTTAGAAAGAATAAAGTTTATGTGGGTGGTGAAGTTAAGTCAGAATAAACACTCAGGTCCTTTGTAATTATATTCTATGTGAACTTACGCCAATAACTGATATTCCTCATTTACCTCTGACCCACCTTTTCATTTTCACAAGCTGTTTAAACAAATGTTTTAACTTGTAAACTCCCATTACTTTTTTAAGAGAACATATTTAATAATAAGTATGATCAGTACTTAAGAAAATACTTAAGAAAATGTACTGCAGGTGGGCCCCAATAATCGTTGCCGCTAAGAGCTAAGCAGCAGAACATGGACTGCAGCTGCGACTGAGCCAATTTTACCGGTACTCGTGCATCATTACTACAAACCGTTGTCAATTAAAGGGAAGCAAACAAATAATTTCGGCAAAACAATGCAAACAATTTTTTTTTCAGGAGAGCCAGAAGTGAACCTACTTTGGACTGCAAGACTTTGATGCCCGTAGTAAAGTGCGGGGCGTATGAGTAACGCGAAAGCAGAGTATTGGCATCGGCAGCCGTCCGTGCATCGAAGGCAAAGCCGCTTTGTGGAATTTCAACGAGAAAATATGTTGCAGTTGAAAATAGCGCATTGTTTTGTTATTTGTTTCCTAACTGACAACGCCGCCAATGCAACTGATGTGGAGAGAGCGGGAGAGAGTGAAATGCCAGCCCAAAAATATTTACTAATTTGTAAATAATTGCAAAATGTTTTCAAACAAAAAAATGTAAGAGCGATAAAGCAAGTAGGTAATGCATTTTTTCATGCTTTGAGCTGAAAGTTCTATTTAAATAGCTGTTGGAAAAGTTTAGTGTCAGTATGCCACTAAAAATAAATTCAATTTTGTTAGCAAATTGGAAACGCGTGTTTCACTCTGCTGATTTTTGAATAAGTATTTAAAAAAAAAAACTATTTCAATAATTTTGCGATTCACTGTCAATCTGTCTCATTTCATTTTCATTAGTTCATTGCACAACATGTCGGCTTATTTTTATCAAAAAGTACAGGGTTTTCAATAGTTATTCTGGCACTTTGACAGCATATACCAGTCATATTGATAAATCTGCAGCGGGAGTACTTATGTAAACTTGGCATTTAACTGTGGAAATCTGATGCCTGAAAAATGCACGGAAATTATTAAAATGTATGCTTAAAATCATCATTTCACATCATCATCAACATTTCTTACACTAACTTTACGAAGAAAATCGTGTTCAGGTAAGAAGAAGCAGCAACCGCTGTCAATGGCAGTCGGTATCGAGGGATATTAATCTCCCTGCAATTTTACAATATTTCTAAATTGTGTATTATGAAATAGTTCAAACTATTTTAACCCATCAAATATATATTTAAATCAATAAAACACTTTCTTTACGTGCTCGGCCGAGCTCCTCCTCCTATATTTAGCAATAATCAAATGGAAAAAAAAATTTTTCTATGATTTCATGACCCTTCGAAATAACGTCACTTTTGCGCAAGTCGGTGACAAACCAGAATTGAAAAGCAAATGGTTCGAAAGTGTGCTCAAAACACGATAACGGAGTTAAACATAAGTACTTTTTTGAAGATATACTCATCTCTCTCGACGGATAATAGTTTTACCGCTTTTCAACTGTTTACTTTACGAGATGTGTTCAAAAAGTATCGCGAATTTTGCGTTTTTCCAAAAATTATTTATTTATTCATTAATATCTATTTTGTCCCCTTCAAAGTAATCCCCATGAGATATTATGCACTTGTGGCAACGTTTTTTCCAATCTTCGAAGCACTTCAAGAAATCATTATTTTTTTTATCTTGTTCAGCTCCTCCTTTGATGGAGCTTCGCCTTTATCTCGTCAATCGTAGCTTAGCGTCGTCCTTTCGTGGGCCTCTTCAGTTTCAGGGAACAAGAAAAAGTCACAGGGGGCCAGATCTGGGGAATACGGTGGCTGTTGCATCATTAATGTGTTGTTTTTGGCCAAAAAGTCGCGCACAAGCAACTATGAACTATGTTCTTCCACAAACCCGAGCGGTTCTGGCAGATTGTTCCTGCATAACTTGCAGGTAATATGCCTTATTGACCGTTTTAACCTGTGGCCCCTGCAATCGAAGAAAACAGAAGCAAAACTTTTAAATTCTACCGAACTTGGCGCGCTTTTTTCGGTCTTGGTTCGCGCGGCAGCTTCCATTGAGATGATTGAGCTCTGGTTTCGACGTCATAACCATAAACCCAGGATTCGTCACCAGTTATGACCCTCTGGAGAAAATTTGGGTCGTAGCGGACAGAGTCCAACATCTCATTGGCAATGTTCATGCGATGCTGCGCTTTTAGTCGAAATTGAGCAATTTTGGTACGAATTTTGCGGCGACCCGTCTCAGCCCAAATCATTGAAAAAAATAGAATGGCACGAGCCAATCGATACGTCTACATTTTCAGCAACTTCTCTAACGGCGGTTCGACGATTGGCCAATACCATTTTCTTCACTTCATCAGTTGAAGGGCTCGGGCGTCCGGCACGCTTTTAGTCGTTCACATTTTCTCAGCCTTCTGAGAACATTTTGTACCACCGATAAACGTTGCTTTGGTCCAAAGTAGCCTCTCCGTATGACACAGTCAACATTCGGAATGCATCCGCGCACTTAATTTTTGACAAAATTTTTGACAAAAAATTTGATACCGGTTCTTTGATCCATCTTTTTGAATAGGTAAACATCGAAGACGAGCCGAAACACGTGCAAGCAAAGCAGCTTTCAAGAATTAACTAAACATTCAAAATGGCCGAACTCGTCGGCATGAGTGAGAAACATGAGTACCAACATATCGCCACAAAAAATCGAAATTCGAATATACGTAACCTGCGAAAATTCAAAATTCGCTATACTTTTTGAACACACCTCGTATTCTACAGCTACCTAAAAATAATAAAAACAATCCTAAAAAAGCAAAATATAAAACTTGTTCATTATTTTTCCTTTAATATGTATTATTTTTCCTTTAATATGTATTTTTTTTCAACGCTTTTTTAATTCATGCAATAAAAAAGTTAAAATAACTGGGCTTATTAAGTTTAAAAACGAAAACAAAATAGAAAAATATTCAGTTACAAATAAGTTTTCTTTGCCTTTTAATTAAAATCTTCTGAAATAGAAGTTCAAAATTTTTTTTTTCACAAAATCGAGTTCTACTCCCTTCACATTTTTCTGCAAATCAGAGTTAGTAAATTTTAAAATATCTCAAGCCAACTCGAAGAAGTTTTCTTTTAAATTGAATGCGCTAAAATTAAATGCATTACTTGATCTAAACTCTTTTACAGCTTTTACTAGGTAAATATATAAGCAAAATAGCCTCTAAACTTCAGCTGAAAGTAACAGCAGCAACTGTATCGATGACATGAATCTGCACATGTAAAGTGTTTTGTTGCCGTGTATTGCACCAACACTCTTTAAGTGACCCAAACAGGTGGAGCAGATAACACATAACAGCATTTGAAAGTGCAAACAGTAACATGACAACAGCAACAAATGGCAACAGCATGATGTGCCAACAACAAAGCCAATAAAGTTTCATCTGAAAGCAAAATTTCAACACCCGTCATTTCAAAACGTTTAAGGCTGCCCGAGAAAAGACGGAAGCAAAGGGGTTGCAAGACGAAAAGTGTAAGTGAATCGAAGATTGCTTGGGTTGCGAGGAGGGCTTGTCAATGTGCAGGCCGAAGTGTGTAATGGGAACGGTGGCGCCTGCATTTTTTCATGAAATTGTGCGCTTCTTCCATTGAACTGCTGCTCTTCGCCTCATTTCTTCTTGTTTACTGGTACATTTGCTTTCTTTATGTTGCCTCACCTGATGAGTTGAAATGAAAATAATGGATAACATTCCCTACAAGCCGGTAAACGTGAATACTGAAAAAAATAATAATAAAGAACAGTAAAACTTCCACTTGAGGATAGGCGGGAGCATATGTGAATAAGAATGGTATACAATTTTGATTCGTTTAAAAAGTAGGCTAGGCCTGGACTAATAAATTTTCACAACAACGTCTGAGTTAAAAGAGTTTTTTCATAAAAGCGATCGTCCTTTGACATGTAAGACATCTATTTACACACATTTGTCATAATAACTCATCAGTCATTCAAAGGTAGCATAAAATTAATTGTAATACACAAAAGTAAGAGTTTAAATTTGATACTTTTTTAAATCACTTCTCTCTAAGAAACCGTCAAAGTTCTAGCTGGGAAAGAAGTATTTATATTTTGTTTGCATAGAGTTTGTCATGAAAATCTATGAAGCGAACTTTTGTTGGTCGTGTAGAAAATAAATCCTAGACGCAAACTAAAAGGAGCGAATGCAGTATCATCTCCAAGCAGCGTCCTTAATCTTCGAGCAGCTAGTTTATGTACCACATCATGTGCAGTAAGTTTTTTGGTTGATTACCAGGTTATTCGATAAGTTTTGCCGTTCGATAAGAAAAACACACTTTTATTGCTTGAAATATACTTTAATGTTCAGGATGGAGAGAGACTATACTCTCAACATCACTACACTTGTTCCAGCGAGATTCCAATTTACGTATTCCATCCTTGAAGTAAGAATCTGGATACGCTCCCACTGCGTTATGTCCTCATCATTTCATGAACAACGCTTTCTACGCATGCATTTGTTTAGATCTGGAAACAAATCTTATCTCCGCTCTTTAGGATCCTATTTGGATTTAGGATCATAATGATAGACCAAGTCTCATCCAGAGTGATGAATCGACGCTCGAAATCCACTTGGTCCTTTCGAAAACGCTCAAATACGGTACCCATTGTGTACACAGCTTTCTGAAGCCCAACACTTCAGCGCGACAAAGTTGGAGTGCCTTCTTCACAAAAACTGTTGGATGAGAAACGAAGAATATGACGACACATTATAATCTTGCCAAACGGTCCATAGATTTCCAATTTCTACTGGAACTAAATAAATATCCCCTGTATGATAGAAATTTTGCAGTTCCCGATTAATAACTAAATTCTCGGAAATTAGATAATCGCTTTGTAAAGTGAGCAAAATATTGCGAATTAGTAAAATTGTTTTACAGGTATCCTCTTTTTGTCTGAAAATACTGTTTAACTTTTGCACTAAATTCCTTGTTTTCTTAATTAAATAGAAAAAAATGCTTCAAAGCATGCCTTTCCTCCACTGAATTAATCTTACCTCCCTCAGACTCTTGACAGAAATCGCAATTCAAGTTATTTTGCGTACGCTTTAAGGAAAGTAGATTAATTTTTAATATCCTTAAAGCATTTTTAGTGTCTGTGCTTGCTAAATCACTTTAAAGGAACCAAATACAAATTAACAACAAGCCACAGCGCAAACACCTCCTGTGTGATTTCCTCACCCAATTTCCCCGAACCCCAGTTGACTGCTCATGCTTCTGTTACCTGTCTGCCTCTCAGTCTGTCAGCTGTAAATTGCTTGTCTACAAGTTTGCCAAGAAAAAACAAACTTTTCCTAGATACCGTGTTTAGTATTGTTGCAGTCATTCAAGTTTATTTAAATTTTCAGCATTGGAGAGGAAATTCTCTTCCTTAATTTAATTATCTGCCAAGGCATTGCCTTCTACTTCTATACGCGCGCAAAGTTTAATTAAAATTTTAAATACTCTGCATAGATAACAAATACAAAAGACGGAAAGAATTTAATCTGCTGTACATTTAAAGTTGGTTAACATAATTTTTGGTATTACCCTCTATGTGCGGCTTTCTAAATGTTTCCTGGTTTAAGGACTTTTAATGCTGTTTAACTCACAGTCAGCGCAAAGAGAAGTTGTTTTATGTTTGATATTTGATATTTGTATTTGTAACTTCTAAGTATGCATTTTTCAGTATTTGAAATCAACCAAATAATCTCGGGCCGTATAAATTGCTAGAGATTAGGTCTTATTTATATATACGAGTATATGAAAGAAAATTTCTTCGAACTAAAACTAGCAAGTAAATGATGGAGTTCTTCGCACTCAGTATATAGCGGAGTATTTATTACAGTCAAGGCCTAGGTAAGTAGATGAAATGGTTGAAGTACCAGACTGGCACTGGACAAAAAGCACGAAGCGTCGTTTAGATACCATTTCGAAAACTCCAATGGGCAGATATCTACAGCCAACCAAAGCTTTGATGTAACGGAGGACATCGATGAGATTTAGTTGGCGCGCATCCAGTTACCTATATCATCTGGCTGGAAAAACCGGACATTTGCAGGGAAAGTGCTCAATAGTCTCCTTCTCTGAAAGTTCCCCACAGCTGCTGCAATGCAGATTGAGTGGTGAACTCAGCTTTTCTGCAGCAGTATCGACTTCTCAATGACTGCCAACCACAGCTAAACGTTTCGAAATTGAATGGCGTGGCGTCTCCAGGACTTTCTGCGTTCTGCGTCTATTATATTGACACCTCAGGATTTTCAAAATATCACATGAAGAAATGGTGCTCCCCTGACCTGCGCTTTTCTAAGAAATAAGTCGTGCGATTCCCCCTTAACAGTCAGAGGGATTTCGATGACCAGATGGTAGACTTTTGAGGCCAATTCAGTCGCCCTTTCCTTGCAAGCTCATCAGCATTTTGATTACCCTCCATGTTCCTATGCTCTAGAACCCATATCAGAAAAATGTTGCCTGCACACCCTAGAGATTTGATCTCCTGACAGGAGTTGAGAAGATTGGATCTGCACCATGGCATTGTCAGAGTTTTGATCGCAGATTAAAGAGCTGATTTGTACAATAAATACCCACGCTTTCAGCGAAATTATAAAAGTGTTATTAATAGATACAGTTTAACACCAAAGTGCTACAATATTACTATATACTTCTTGTCATTACCCATTTACACAGAAGTCTTTGATTTAGGAATATGAATGATGAATTTCATTACAACGTTGTCTCTAAAGATCGAGCATTTCCATCAACTTTGTTCTATCAGCCCAAAATTGTACATCCGTCTAATTGAACAACAAGAGCAGCACTACCAACAACATCAACACAATCATAAGAATAACATTAACTAACCCTTAACGGCCGGTCTTTCCACTACGGGGACATGAAGAATTCAGTTTTCATTTCATTTATTTATCATCACTGTAGGGGACATGAAAAGAATTCAGTTTTCATTTCATTTATTTATCATCACTGTAGTATTCTTTAACAAATATTGCAACTTTGTACATCCCTGGTTTGTTGATCATTTAAATGCTTAGTTTAGGTTTTCATCCTTATACACGTTTTAGAAAGTCACCTAATTTTCCGTCGTCTTATGGGCGAATATTACAAAAAAATCTCTCGGCCGTTAAGGGCTAATACTCGTACATATGTACTATGTGATTTTTATGAAAAAAAAGTTCTATTTTCTTGAGATGAAATATTTCAAAATCATACGAGGTTTTCCCATTTAACCCATTGATATTTTCATGTACTGATGTAAAGTTTCCTCGCTATTAAATGAGAGATATTTTAACTTAAGTTGAGAAATGATACATCAATGCCATTGGCCGTAGGTCCACCATAATGTCAAACACGTTTTTACAGCTTGTTGAAGCTTGTTTAGGCGCAACGCCAAGCCTCTAGAGCAGTATTTCTAATAAATATTGCACTTTAAAATAAAAATTAGTACAGATCTGAAAATTGATTCCTAGAAAATAATTTCCAAAGGTGTTGCGGTAAGTCTTCGCTTATGCTTCGGAAAGGAACAGGTACTCTTCTTAGAGACGTAAAATGTTTATAGTAACAACTATCAAATTTACCATTATTAGGAAGCAGATGGCAAACTGCAATCCAAAAATTTTCTCCTGGTACCGTGAAAACTAAACGAAATTTGAAGATTACATCGCACACAAGTGTAATTTCTGACTTAATTGGTTAATGAATATGTAAAGTGATGATAAAGGGTTTTCCAAATAGAGGTATTATTTTGATATACAAAGAAAAATGTTATTTTTTAATATGAATGATCTGATGCTTATTTCATAAAAAGAAGAAGGTATGCCATTAATAGTGGAAAATGCATCAGGCAAATGACCACCACGACCACGCTTCCAGGACAATATCCTTTTCATGAAATTATCCATAACCGAATTGCAAAGTGGCTGCCCTATGTCCTCGATAGCCTCAGGAATTCCATCTTTGAGGTCTAGAATTGACCCTGGGCGGTTGGTGTAGACCTTCTCTTTCACGTGGGCTCCAAAGAAAAAAGTCACAAGGTGTTAAATCACAAGATCTCGGTGGCCAATTGTGATCACCTCTTCGAGAGATAACACATCCGGAAACTTTTCCCGTAAAAGATCAATAATTTCGTTGCTTGTGTGGCACGTAGCGCCGTCTTGTTGAAAATAAACGTTGCCCAGATGAATATCATCCAATTCCGGCGATAAGAAATCGTTAATCATTTCTTGATAGCGCAATCCATTCACCTGTAACACCTGTTACTGGAAAACCCTTTATATGAGTTGAGAATTTTTTTCCAGAAAAGCGCAGTACCATATCATACCTGGAAAAAGTTATTATACTTTGTGGTCCATGTGCATGCGGGTCCATTGTCAATTGATTGATGGCGTTTGGTTCTTCACCTCTCTAAAAATCGTTCAAGTATTATACGAACTTATTTTTCATCTATAAGCATAAAAATTTCGCACCCGAAAATTTGAAGAGAAGACTGCTTTGGACAAATTTTTTTTGCGAGGGAGCTTTAAGCCATATACATACGAGTGGCAGCTGAAAATCAGCTATGATTTGCAACTAGAAGGCCATCATGTAGCACCTTATTAGTGAAATAAGGCTCTTTATCAACGAAATTTTCTTTTTCTAAAACGCAGACGAGGTTCTCCAAGGCACTTGCATACCCGAAGTTATTACACTTACAATTTAAAAGCTAAAAAAATTAAACTCTTAACCATTTCATTCACTTGGTTTTATATTTTAATTGTGAAAATTTTACACAGCTCCTATTGGAAGCAGCGGTTGTATAAAAATTTAATTTCAATGTATATTCAATCAATTCGAATTACTGTTTAAGTAACGAGGCATTTGATTAACTAATTTTACTCCTGTTGCGGCTTACTCGCCACTTATCTATCAGTTTCCCTTCCTTAAACCTTTTAACCATTACTTCACCGCTATTCATGTACTTGCCTTGTTTTCCGCTCTCCATGTGATTAATCGGCATTTCATCAGCAAGCCATGCGATTCAATTTACACACACACATACACATTTACAGCAATTGCTCGTTTAATTTGTCTCGATTTGCATTCATTACAAAATTTAAATTGCAGCACTTCGGGAATTCCTATACTTAACTGTCTGTGACAACGATTTTTATAGTTACAGCGCAAATGTAATTTCCTCTTGAACATCCCTCGCTCACACAGCTCCTTGCGGCCCTTAAACAGAAGTCTGTCTGTAAAAAGTCGCGTTTATTTGGCCTGGCGGACTGCAAGCGCCATTCAATTAAGATGAGTATCTAAAATTAAACTCAGGACAAGTGATGGAACCAGAGCAAGCTGCGACGGCTGCAATTTGCGGGCGCAAAGTTAGGAAAGTGACTTTGAAAGAAAGAAGAGAGATAAGAGGAAGAAGCGGAAGAGGAGAAAGATCAAGCTACGTAGTGACTTTCTAATATCAATGAAAATGGCTCAAAGAAAATTAATTTAATCATGTTGTCCATTATTCTTTTGTTTATATATTTTAAAGGCAAAACGAATTTGCTGATTTTATCTTCGTTGTGAGAATTTTATGTTTACACACAACTGCTTATGTGTGTATGTGTGTTTCTGTACACATTTGCTTCCTTCCGGCCTTGCCACAGAGTTTCGCTACTCTTTACTACCTCACCCCACCTTTCCCTTGCTCCTTGCATGTGATTTATGGGTGTTTGTGGATTACTTTATACTCTGGAATGGGGCTGACAATTAATAAAAAATTTCAAAAATGAGAAAACCGTTACAAGGGCAAAAGTAATCAAAGCATCGGATTTTTTCCATTTCCAGCAGTTTCCGCTCATTAGCATTTCATTTGATGACTACGCAATGACAACATAAAACATTCATTATGTTGGAATAAATATATAAAAACCCACAAAATAATAAATATTGTGGAATACAAATATACACAATTATGCTTATAAAAGACGTACAACAAAAATAAAAATAAACAAAATTTAAAACTAAATATATTTTCAAACATGTAACATAAATTTCCACACTGGCAATTAGATTAAACTTTTCAAAGCTCAAAAACAAAATTAGTTCGCTGGCACCATTAAGGGGCGTATTTGCATATAAATAAATTTCCTTTGGTATATTTGCCAAATCAGCTATCGATGTATAGGTCAGATTAGAATAAGTTGTTGCCAATGCAAGCGGCCGCTTGGACATAGAATCAAATTCATCCATTATGATGCTATAAAGAGAAACAAATTGAGGGAGAAGAACCGAACATCGATGAAAAAAAAGGAAGAATCCGTGGATTAGAGGATAATGATGACCAAATGGTGGCTAATTCCATTTGCGTTAACCGCTACAAGCTGCTCATGAAAATCGCCAGGTGTCTACTGCTGATATAGTAGGTTTAAAATATCCGCAGGTGTGATAAGTGACATTCAACATGTCTGAATCTTAGCAAAGACGAGGACAGCTGAGGAGAAGTTGCTGAGATGATTCCACCTCATCCTCCAGACAGTTTCTGCGGGAAGGACTTGAATAAATCCCATCCCTCATCGCATGGCTACCTAACGGACTATGCCCGGTAAGGCCATCCATCAAATTTGAGAACTGCAGCTTAAGCTGTAAGCCTTAGAAGTTTTTTCGAGTGCCACAATAAAAATTTCTATTATTTATTTATTATTCCGGTTATTATTCTAGGAAACGCAATATGGAAGGCCTGTTACTACCACATTGAAAGGGGTAACACTGCAACTGTCTTCTGAGGTTAAATATTTAGGAGTAATCCTAGATAGTAAGCTTACCTGGAAAAAGTACGTCGAGCAGAAGGTCTCTCGAACACTAAAAGCATTTTGGCAGTGTAAGAGAACCTCGGCAAGACATGGGGTCTAAGACCGGCGATAGTAAACTGGCTGTACATCACCCTGATTAGACCTATTATTACATACGCCTCTGTAGTATGGTGGAAAGCCACAATGGCTAATTCCAGAGTAAAATCCCTAAACAAGCTACAGAGAAGTGTGTGCTTTGGTATCACTGGTGCCATGAGTACGACATCTGGTGATGCCCTTAATGACATTCTGAACTTGCAACCTCTTGATCTTCAAATTCGAAAGGAAGCAATGAAGGCGGCGTAGAGGCTCAAGTTAAACGGAGTCTGGGGAAATGAAGTAAGCACTGGCCACTGTCAGATATACTACCAGGAGCGGTGCACACTGTTCTCGATGCCGGTGGACAATCGGGTGCCTGTCGTTGGCTTCGGTAGAAAATATGATGTTTTACTTCCAGATAGAGATCAATGGTTAGGTCCAGAGAACCTATTAACGGGATATCAGCACAATTTCTACACCGACGGCTCCAAAACTAGTGATGGAAGTGGATCTGGATGGTACTTAGACGAAGACACTAAGTACTCCTATGCCACAGGACATATGGCCCCGGTATTCCTTACGGAAGTCTTGAATGTGGCGTACTGTCTCATTGAGAAACAGTGGCGAGGTAACAGTATTGGAATTTGTAATGACAGTCAAGCTGCACTGAAAGCCCTTGCTAACCCACGCTGCTATTCCAAGTTAGTCAGTGAATGTAAGACAAAACTGCACAGTGTTGCAAAACGCAAAAAAGTTAGTCTTATTTGGCTGCCTGGACATTGTGGTATTACAGTGAATGAGTTAGCTGATAAATTGGCAAATGAAGGCTCTGCAAATATTCCACTAGGCCCTGAACCCTTTCTAGGTGTCAATTCCGCATCGATTTAACTATGGATTGATGACTTCATGAGGTCTACCCACAGAACAGGGCCTGATTTGAACTCGTGCAGAGTAGCCAAGTGCTTTGTGAAAGAACCAAACAGAAAAATAGCGACCTTTCTCCTAAAACTCATCAGAAAGGACCCTAGAGTGGGTGTAATCACAGGGTACCACGTCTGTGGTGATCCCATGGGGATCGTAGACAGCTCGATATGCCCATCCTGGCTTGAGAATGATGACACTGCAGAGCATTTTCTCTGTAGCTGTCCTGCATTTTCCAGAATCAGCCTTAGGATATTGGCTTGCGATACACTGAGTAGACAAAGTTCATACTCTTCCTCTTCCGGATCTCTTAAAATTCATCAATGAATCCAAGAGATTTGTGGAACTAATTTATCCATCTTACCACCCACTTTTTATCTTTCCTATCTCCATTCTTTCTAGTGATATCTCTCATGGTGTAGTACAGTGGTCTACTCACTGAGTGCTTGGACTTGTCCAACCCCACACAAATCTAATCTAATCTAATCTTTTCCGGTTTGGCCCACTCGAATCACTAAAACAAAACAGTATTTAATTTTAACCGCTCCTCACTTAAGCACCTGGTTTCTGGATTATATTGTCACAGTGTTGTCAAAGGAAATGTTGGCTCTATACCGCCTTCAAGATTAACGTATTTCGATTGTTAAATGCTTGCACCACAACAAACAAATAACTTTTAAGGAATCATGCAATTTCGTCTAACCCAAAATATTGATAATCTCACCTCTCACGTGAAAATATTTAAATCGATGTTTATTCATGAATATCCATGCAATTTTGGGCAAGCTTGTAGTCCCACCTGCGCATGATACCCTGCAATGCCTGCCACCGAATACAAGTTCGCCATTCTAACATACAAGGAATATCATTTATCTTCATTGCTAAACCTTCAATCTTCTCCTTTGTAAGTGTATGTGTGTATATGTGCGCATGTATATGCTCATGCTGCGTCTTCTAATATCTGCACGTCCTACAATTTCCACTGCCAGCACTTCAGCGGGTATTCTGTGTTTTGGTTGTTTGTGAAATTAACCTAATTGATTTGTGTGGCTTATCCTGGCTGACCGAGCATCTCCAGTTGCGCATGTGTTTGTAAATATTTACAAGTTTAATCTGCTCCTTAGTGGCGACTGTGCAGTGATGCTAATTTTATTGGGCTTTGATGGCTTCGGTCACACCAATGTGTCATTGGAATAATCAAGTAGATGGTGGCATTGTCCTCTGACGGAGCTGTTGAGGTTGTTTTCGATGCAAACGCAATTTCGATGTGTACATTGGATATATTTCCCAACCCTACGATACACATTCGTGCATGTGTAGATATGTAAATATATATCAATATTAGTATGCGTAATGGATACGGTTTGTCTGTTGCTTTGCGGAAGCTTCTCTGCTCCGGCTTATTGTACTTAAATATTTTATCAGCCTTTGGTAGGCATTTGAGTTTGAAGTAATTAACTTTAAGGAGGATTTGGAATATAATTCGTATAATTGCTTTACCTTTTCTACCAAGAGGCCTGGAATTTAAAGGTATAAAATTGTTGGAATTTTTATAAAAAATGTATTAAAAAAATGTCCATG
>JAYXIM010050558.1:0-78725 GCA_037575425.1 Anastrepha fraterculus | reverse complement strand
AAAACGTCGCTTTTATGCTACTTGAGGAGTGCCAAACCGGCACTTCAACCATTTCACCTACCTACCTACTGTCTCATCCCACATCACGGAGCCGAAATGGGATTAGCCCAGAGCGATGCATGTGACACATGACACATGACCCCGAAGCGAGTTCTAGGGATACTTTGGAGTGCTATATTATCAACATATTTCTCATCCTTTAAGGGCATTGCTGACAAATGGCTCAACGGCTTGTTAAAACTCGCGAAAACGAGCATTAAGTATTACATAAAATAACAATTCGATGCGTTGAAGTATTGAAACACAAAAAACTGTATAACTCCTCGTAGTCAATCCTTTAATTTATTAAGTCATATTAAAAGGCGCCTTCGATTCACCACTTCTCTGCCCGCTATCTCTGGGCTAAGCTGGGACAAAAAATTTCCTGAAGACATCTGCAGCTAGCCAGGGATGTTGATGTAATTGAGAAGATTAATGGGACTTAGGCTGGTAACCTGCCCCATGCTGTCGATGAAAGGACCACTCAGTGACTTTAATCGCCGAACTGTCAAACCCGAAATTTTACAGAGAAAGTGCCCAATAGTCCCCTTCTCTGAAAAGTCTCCACAGCTTTTGTAATGGAG
Source organism: Anastrepha fraterculus (assembly GCA_037575425.1). Classification (NCBI taxonomy): domain Eukaryota; kingdom Metazoa; phylum Arthropoda; class Insecta; order Diptera; family Tephritidae; genus Anastrepha; species Anastrepha fraterculus. The sequence goes on along the minus strand of JAYXIM010050558.1, from coordinate 78,102 downwards.
ATTAAATGGTAGGTCTAGTTTTTTTGCATGTGTTCCGATCATCCAATAACCCGTAAATAAAGCTACGAGTTTGGAAATTGAATGGCGTGGAGTCCCCAGGACTTTCAGAGATCTACGTTTATTGTACTGGAGCAAAAGAATTTTAGAAAGGCCACGAAGAAATTCAGCTCAATTTCTTATGCGCTTTCCTGGGATATAAATTGGGAAATTGCCCTTTACCAAGAGTCAGAGGGATGCATATGATCTAGTAGGACATCTCTGAGACCACTTTAGTCGACCCCTTTCAGGCAAACCCACCAGGAATTTCCTTTCCCTATGTGTTCCTATGTCCTGGAACCCAGACCAGAGAAATATTACCTGCACACCCAAGATAATTAATCTCCTCCTTACAGGAATTGATATCGTCAGTGCCGTGATTGCGGGTTGACTATCAGAAAAATGTTAATAAATATTAAAAAAAAGTTAATAGATAAATTGGCTGACTTATAGAAAGTCTCTGCTCCGCGTCCTGATTTCATCTTGAGACCGTCAGTGACGACATAAATACCAGCAGAATTCCCCTCGTTCCAATCCTGTCTACTTGGAAAGATTGCCCTGGCATGACTCTTAAACTCCAGATTGCGCATAAAGAGAACTGCCCGAAGTTCAAAGAAATGCGATTTTGTGTGCCAAAATATACGACCATGTCCTTTGAGAGATTGCCTCCAGAGGTCAACCTTCTTTAACCTGATTGCACAGGGATGGAGATGGCATAAAAGTCGATGGAAAGTAAGTGCAAAAGGACATTCAGGGCAGCGTTGGGACAAGTTCTGCATGCTCCGATGATGCCAATGCAAGCAGTCCTTTGCACTCCCCAGTTTAGTGATATTATAACCATTCCTAACAGCTTCCCACCAAACCAGGCACTCATATGTTAAAATTGGTAGAACCATTGCGTTGTACATCCAGAGAGCAACCTGTGGCTTGAACCACCATTTTTTGCCCAACACAAATTTGAAGGAATAGAAAGCAACGCTCAAATCAGGATTACGCGGTTATTTAATCCGGGAAGTCTAAACTAAGGGGTTTGTATTTTCTGGTAAACAGCATCAGCTCCTTCTTCTTTTGAGTTGACTCTGAGGCTACAATTGGATACTCAGCGACTGAGTACAATGACCTTTGCAAGATCTCAGCCAGGACTGATTGAAATGGTCTCTATACCATTAGGACACCAAATCATCGGCGTATGTTACTACCTTAACCCCACTCTTATTTAACATTACCTGAACTTCGTCAATAGCAAACAGTCAAAGGGGAGGCGGAAGGTGACAACACTATTACGGTTAAACATACCTCATAAAATTGGAATTACTTACTATTTTCTTTGCTGCGATCTCTCTTTCAAGAAAATTTCATTGGACTGCGTTTATACCTACAGGGAGACTTTAGTTGCTTCAACATTACGAGTTCTCTTTTGGTCTTGCCCATCGTGTTCACATACCTCGCAATTGTTAGTTTTTGATCTACAGTCAACAAAAATTCTTGTTGACAGAGTGCAAGCATCACAAGAACCCAGTTGAATCAACAAATGTCTCCCTGTATCAACGTAGCCTTACTAATACTCATTAAGTGCTTCCAAACAAATGAAATTTTCGGCAGCGCTTTTCTCGACATATGTTTTCTTGTACCAGTCTCTTCATCTATTCGCCCCTGCCTAACACTTGGCGAATCGAAGAGGCCTAAGTTTTAATGCAAAGCAAGTCCTCTGATCTTGTAAAGATTGTAAGCCAAGGAGATTCCGTCTGTCAACGAAGGATGGCAAAACGCTAGGCCATTTTGTTTTAAGTAATGTCACCTTTGTAAACATCTGTTGAATTCTTCAATTGTATTAATGCTACACCAACAACACTAAGCAAGGGATCTTTAAATTCAATTGAATTTCTTTTAATAAATCTTATCCTAAGAAAAGCTTCAGAAACAGTAAAGTTGACATATTTGATGAAGGTTTGTGTAAAAAAGTATTGTTGAATTTATTGTATTATTAAACTTTGAAGGTGAAACTTTGCCTTATAATAGATTTGTAGTGCAATGACAAGAAAGGCTTAATTAAATATTGTAGTTTTACTTAAAAACTGCCCCATACATATTCCGAAAGAGGAAAAATTGCATTAAAATAAGGTATAAATAAAGTCAAATATTAAGGTTGGTTGCTGTAGAAGTAGTGGCTGGATTGGTGATGTCTATTTTGAACGGTTGAAGACTGATTAAAACGGCCGCAAAACAGTGCGCAAGAGAGAGTGTCCCGGACAGTTACAAGCCTACCTGGCGCGAGTAAGTAAGAAAAGATGATTAATTTCAATTAGTTATGGCTTGGTCATATTTAATACTCGTATGATCAGAAGTTTTATTGTACGAAACCGCAGTAATTTTCTTTGTGTTGAGATACAAATTATTTTCGAAACACAATTGCTCGCAAGGTATCAAATTATATCGGGTGTTTTTTTATCTCCATGAGAACTTCTTCTGTATATGGTCCAAGCAGCTCACAACTTCCGGCCTTCGCCCAAATGTCGTCTGGGTAGCTTCCGAACATCCGATCGGGAGTGAGCTAATGTGAGAAGGCGTAGCAAGGGAGTCTTGGTGAGGTCACTCCGACATATTCCGTTTAAAGGCTTATCAGGATTGCACCATGATTGCAGATGATGATGATGATGGTTTGACAACCGAGAATGGCTAACTGTGTTGACATTTCTGTTCAGAAGATGTGGTAAGTCATCATGAATCGTTTTGTGCCAGAACAACGCCTCCAAATTGAGGGCATTTACTTTGAAAAAAGAAAAATCTGTTCACAAAGTTCATAGGGCACTGGTGGCCTCAGCAGTGATCCTGAGTGGCTGAGCTTTTGTTTCCAAAAAATTAATCAGCTAAACATAGACAGCATTTGGTTCCAACTAGACGGCGCAACTTCTCATACAGCGCGCTTAACAATCAATTTATTGCAATACTCAAGGCAACATTGACACCATAAGGCCAGAGTTATTGCAAAAAGTAGGTAAAAATTGGACTGACTGAATGGATTATGTAACTCCTAGTAACAGTTGACATATTTAAAAATAAATGCATGAAATTATACACCAGATTATAGTAAAAAATGCATTCGAATATTTTTTTTTGTTATCATTTTAAATTATCAAGCTCTTACAAAAACAGCCGATACTACATTGAAGACGCCTGCAAAATACCAATGTCTATGAGTAGAATTGTAGCCAATTCCATAGGCAGACTGTAGTTGAGTTAAGCAAGGAAAATGCGGAAATTGTTTTACCATTTCTTTGAAGCAAAACCATCAGCAATTTGAAGAAGTGTCCAATTAATGAGGACGCCCAACATTAGAGGCCTTACTGTATATATATATATATATATGTTCTTTATGGGAAGAGTCCTGCGGGAATGCCACTGTCCATATTACACTGCACAGATGCTTAAAGTGCATTTTTTCTCGCCAGCTTTGCACGAAGTTTCTCAACATTATAGAGAAAACTTTTCAGCGTAACCTTTCATTAGTATTATAGATACATACACATATATATATACATATGCATGTATGTATGTATTCATTTACGGGGCATCTGCACACCCAGTTTTTTCCCTCATATGTAACAGCTTCAGTTTTGGTGAGGTCAAAAATTCAGGTTAAAAGTGGTAACGATTTTATTGACTTTGCGTGAGTTCATGTTTATTTTAATGTATTTGCTATTTGCATTTTCCGCACAGTTTTATTGATATTTGTTTTAAACGTGTACGCTCTCATTTTAACGCGCTAATAAAAGCACTTGTCAAGCCATGAACTACGAACCCAATAAATGCATTTTATATTGGATTCAAGAGTGTGTCGCTTGGACTGCTACAGATGTAGGTGTATGCGGGAATGTGGCGAATGGAAGCAAAAAAAAAATGTGTACACATACAAAGCAATTGTGGACCTGCCAATGAAATGTTCCATTTTAATAACTCAAAATTGTTCCGTTCAACTTACAGAATTTGCATTTTAGCGACAATTTACGGCACTTTAAAAACTCAGCAAAAGTTATTTATTTACACGCAAACATACACCCAATTAAGTTTGCACATATCGCTTATTTACATGGAAGCAGAGAACAGCACGAAAATGAGTCCAGCAATTCTTGGTACTGGCAAGTTTGACTAAAAGAGGAGAAAGTATGCGCGTTTTCTGATTGTTATTGATAAAATTTTCAGTTCGTTTTCACTTATTATTTATGTTTGTATAAATAATTCAATTTGTGAAATAAAAGTTACATATGGATTACTGGAGTACTGTGAATTACAAGAAATACTAAAAGCTTCCGAAGCAGTGAAAAATATAATCAAAATCTTGTTTAACTCTTCAACAAATGGTATGATTAAGAAATCAAGATTTCTAACGCGAATTTACTAAAATAATTTAAAAAAAGTACTGCCAGCTTCTTTTGCAGCTGAGATAGCTGGAGGTGACTGAACGTTTAATGCATTTTTTGGTGAGTAATGAACCACTACTTTGGAAAGCATTACTAAAAGCAGTACCTGCAGATCGGAAGATTCTTCTTCACCACCGGCTGCTTTCTTTTCCAAGATGAGGAAATAAAACTTCAGACGCAGGGACAGTAGTCTAGATCGCGAAAGCATGGCCAAAAGTTGAAAAATTAAATAAATCTCCCCAAGAATCGTTGCTTGGGGATTTTCGATGTAACTAAATTAAAGTATGAAAATTTTTCGAATTTTGAATGTTTTTTTAGTGGATCCAATTTTATTGACCTAAATTGCAATGAATTATATAATTATTACAAAAATGTTTGCTAGGAGCTTTCAAGGTCACTGATTTCAATTTATGACGTTTTTTCTTGTGAAACAGATAAAAATAAAAAATAATAAAATTTTGATAAAAATTATTCCTAAATGGTTATCAATTTAGAGTTATCGAATTTTAAATATAAGTAAAATAACGCAAATTCAATTTGACTGGGCAATATTTATTATTTCTGTGTAAAACCATTCATGGCATTTACGTATTAATGTTGGCCGCAACTGCGCCGTAATTCGGCCATCCATCAACATTAATTTCAAATGACTAGCTGGAGGATGAAACGACGACGTAGTAAATCCATTGTTTCACGGGCTGCATAGCAAGCAGCGTATTGTTGAAACCGAATGTAGTGGAGATCACGAGCTTCAGTTTCCAAGTCGTTTATAGTGGAGCGGAAACGTTCGCCATTCACTGTTACCTTGGCGCCAGCCTTTGAATCCTTTGAAAAAATATGGGTCGATGATTCCTCCAGCCCATAGGCTGTGCCAAACGATTGTTTTCAATGGATGTAATGGCTATTCTTGAATGGCTTCGGGTTGCTCTTTAGCTGAAATATGGCAATTTTACTTATTGGCATAGCCATTAAACCACAAATTGGCCTCATCGCTGAACAACATAAGTTGACCTGAGCGCGCGATGAACGCTTTCGCAGGGCGTCAACTTTCGTAGTACAGTTTTACGAACAATCTCCACAGTTGGTCATCGTAAGTCTTTCCATAATGAAATCTCAATAAATACTGAAAAAAATTGTGTATTTAGTTTGGCAGTAGTTACGCGTGATCTGTCAAAAAAACCCTATAGGAAAAAGTACCGCCAATCTGATCACTCTTTAGAAGGCCTTTGAGGTCATTGAATTCGAATTTGAAAAATAAATACGTATACGAGTACGCAGATCGTTGGAAAGCCCATGCAAAAATAAAAACAACTTAATTGTTTGAGGTATCATTAGGCTTATTTACCTCTTCCCACGCTAGAATTTGTTGAAGTCTGAAAAATAGGCTTTCGTTTCTGCAATCACCTCCTTGTTTGAATAAAATATTTTTCCGATGGAAAGGGAAATCACTCGCATTCCTCGATTCAAACGAGTGTCAAACCCAAATAAAACAACCGATTTGGCTGAAACTTCTTGATATGAACCCATAGTATGATCTCTCTGACTTAGCATGAATTTTTCAAACGACCCCGGCATATACATTTTACACAATATGGTGGATCCAATATGGACTTGAAATAACTTTTTTTTTCTGAAAAGACTGGTGAATCTAATATGGCGGACATAAAATAAAAATAATAATTAAATTTTTTCAAAAATGTTTACTAATATTATAAAATTTACTAATATACATATTATAAAAATATTGTAAAAGTGAACAAAACGGCAAACATTACATCGAAATGTCTCTTTTATGACTTCAATTGTCTCAAAATGTTTTCCACGGAGGGGCAACTTGAGCTTGGGAAACAGGAAAAAGTCACATGGAGCCGTATCAGGCGAATACGGTGCTTGCGGAACGATATTAACATTATTTTTGTTCAAATAATCGCGAACAAGACGTGATGTGTGAGCTGGTGCATTATCGTGATGCAAGAATCATGACTTGTTGTCCCACAATTCCTTCCTCTTAAGACAAATGTTCTCGCGCAAACGCTTTAAAACGTCTAAATAATATTCAGCGTTAACCGATTTTGCGATTTGTGCGATTTTCAAGCACAATTTCCTTTACTTTTCCGATGTTTTCGTCGTTTACTGATGTTGCTGGACGACGTTCATCAGGCAAGTTTTCAACCGATATACGGCCCTCTTTGAACGATTTGTACCACTGGAAAACACGTGCACGCGATAGAGCAGAGTCCCCATAGGTAGACTGCAACATTTTTAAGGCGTCTGAAGCCGAAATTTTGTTGGAATAACAAAATTTCAAACAAATTCTTTGTTCAACTTGAATTTCCATCGTTAAATTCGAAGAACACACTCGAGTTTGACTTGTTTACAGTAGCACAGAAAACAAACTATGTGACATATCACGCTGAAATTTGCCATGTAAGCTTATAACAGTCCTACCAAAAAAGAAAAAATGTATTTTTGTTATATGTCATCCGGACCGTTTTATTGATAACGTCTCGTTCATATTTGAGCAGAAGGTAAGTGAGGTTTCATTTAAATCTGTCAACTCATTCTTTGGAAGCCATTTAGCATCAAGGTGTCAGTGTTTTCCACAATGGAAAAAATCAAGTATTGTTTTCTGGTTTTGATCTATTTTTAATTCAGATTTATTTGTTATTTTATTAATAAATGGTTTACATTAGAATTAACTCAATCGTCAGTAAGAACTTTTGTGTTTTTTGACTAAATTAGGTGCACGTATGTTAGGTGTTTAGCCGAGCTTCTCCTCCTATTTAAACAAATGGAGAGACCTACAGTTTGAAGCCGACTCCAAAAGGCAAATGGTTTTTACCTGGAGATTTTTCATGGCAAAAATACACTCGGAGGTTTGCCATTGCCTGCCGAGGGGTGACCGCTAGTAGAAAAAACTTTTTCATTTTGGTGTTTCAAGCACGGGGTTTTGAGTCTACGCATTTCCCAGTGGCTACGACGGCTGCTGTATGAGGTAATTTAAAAATTTAATTCAATTGAAAATTAAATAAATAAATTACTTTCTATTGAATTTAACCTCCAAGCAATCGCTTTAAAATCTACTAAATTTAATACCAATTCAGACCTAAATTAGGCTGCGCAACCAACCCGTGACGGCGTCAAATCCAATTTGTGTGTTTAATACACCGAACAACTGTGTTGATCACAAGTGCATTTGTTCATTGGTCGCGCTCACTTTAATAGCTGTGCGCTCTACAAAACTTTTCTTTATAAACTTGAATTATGAGGCTATCAAGAGGAAGAGTAGAAAAACATTTTCAAAAGCGGCGTTTGCAGAAACTTTGACCTACTCAGCACAGCTATTTTCCTGCTTTCTTCCTCTTCTCCATACGCTCCGTAGGCAGTGAGGCTTAGGTTAGCATGAAAGGTGAATATTTTGCAAAACCAAAGAACAAAAAAAAAAAGAAACTAAGCAGAACGTGAAGCATAAAACCGAGTTTATTTAAGTGCAGCAACTAAAGTTCATGCAGTAACCTTTGCTAGACTTAAAAAGGTCAACTTGCTTACTTACAAACCAGCAAATATTATTTGTAGTTAATTTAAGAGGCAGGCTGTTGCTACTTTTGGCACTTCATTACAGTCATTCAAGTTGAGTTACGGCATTTATTTATAAAACTGAAATGTATATACCCTATAAACTTATTTTTTCTATACAAATTCAGAAAGGCTGCTTTAGACTTTTTAAACTGAACAAAAAGTTGGTGTACCAGACATCAGATTTCCGCTAGTATTTCACACGCACGCACATTCAAAGGTGTGCCACAGAGTTATTGAAGAAATAACCTTCGCTCCGACTGCTTCCTACAATACGATACAATGGTATTTTAGGTAAACAGCTGCGTAAAAATATTTGCTGCGTACTTAGTTTCTGGATTCTGTAACGAAATGTGTACTTGTTGCTATAGGAGCTGTACTTAGCTACATAACGGCATCCAAGTAGCGAGCCATAAGACGCATACCTGCGTGTTTGCGACTTTGGTAGTCTTGCATTCCAATCACCTCCTTGCCCTCTCTTTTTTATTGTCCAAGTTTTGCACGTACCATAAATATTGGTCTACTTACTTCAATCTTTCTCAACCTTCGGAGGCAGCAAGCAAAAAGCTCAATGAAAGCAGCCACGCACGACAGCGGTAAATAAATACAAAATAGGAGGAGTTGTTGGCTATCGAGTGTTTTGCCTGTTTTACCTGCTACCCTTTACACTCGCCTGCAATTGCGAACTTCACTTTATTTCGGTTTGTTTATCAACTTCTCTCCGTACTAACAAGTGGATTTGCTGTGATCCTATCGGTGCGTGCTCAGCTGCGCTTAACGGCTTTTGTTTGCTTTGCTACCATCTGTAGCCGGGAAACGTGAGTATTTGGTCTACATAAAAGTGTCTAATTTAGTTGAAAGCCATACAATTAATAAATATGAATTCAATGCGTTCACAATTTTAAGGAATTAAACATTTATATGCACCTAATTAATATTTATGGACTTTTCTTACGGCGCTGGCCCAACTCATTCTTGCTTTGCTGGGACAACTGTCAAAAACGAATGGGAATGTACTGAAATGTATGAAAGTCGGCCAAGTGGTAAATTAATGGTAAATCAATAGTCTTATTGAAGCTTTCTCGCGTCGCTTCAGGTATTTTCAATAGATTTTGACTTTTCACTGTAGCCACTGTAAATTTTATCTGATTATTTATGCTAACCAATTACTTCTTAGTGTCCTGATTGTTAATAAAACCTGCATTTTTATGTACTTTGTTGTTGTTAATGCTGACATTTGACCATTCCAGCTTTCAAAGAAAAATGAATAAAATCAATGCTTGCTTACATTGGGCCAGCACATTTAACTCTTATGTACCATAAAATATACACGGCGTATGACTGCCATAGGGCTGCCAGATGTCACGGTTTCCGGGGACCTGTCCCGGTTTTGGGTCATTTGTCCCGGTGTCCCGGTCCAACCCTAAAATGTCCCGGTTTTCGTTTAGGTATCCCAGTTTTTAAATCTTATCTATTGAACAGAGCCAGGAAATCTACCAACTATTTGGTTTTCTTCTTATGTGCACTCCAACTATTGTGAAATTCTAACATCGCTAGGTAGTTGCACATTGCACAGTACTCATGTATCGATTATAGATATAAAGTGTTCTTCCTAATTAGCTACAGCCGTTTTTTGTTCTGCGCTAAGTATTTGGTTCTGCAAGCTGAGTACTTCTGATTTCATTGTAAGTTTTCTCAGAAAAATTATAAAATTTATGTGTTTTTAATACTTTCAATCTCTTTTAGAAAATGCCAAAAAGGAAATGTAAATTCCTTCCCTCATATACAGAGGAATGGTCTTTTATGAAACGTGGAAGAAGTGAACATGAATCGTTGTGCACAGTTTGCGATTGCTTTATTGCCATTGGTGACGGTGGAAGCTCAGATATTCTTGATCATATCGAAAGTTCCAAGCACAAATCAAGGTTATGCGAGGCGTCTACTTCAAAAGAAATCTGTTCTTTTTTTGTAAAACCAAACACAACAAAGAATCAGCTAATTTCCGCCGCTGAGCTAACAAATGCACTTAAGATTATTAATCACCATCAGTCCTTCAGCTCGATAGATTGCGCTACAAAACTAAATGCGCTCGTGTATCCTGATTCGAATATAGCAGCAAAGCAATCAGTTTGCAGGACCAAAGCAATAGCTTTAATCAAAAATGTTTTGGCTGCACATTCAGTAGCAAACTTTGTAGATATTTTAATAAAACATTTGCCTTTTTACGGAATTTCAACGGACGCCGAAAAAATGTTTCCATTGCTTATTCACTTTTTCACGGAAAAAGAAGGTTTGCTAGTAGAATTATTATATACATAATTGGCGCGTACACCCTTTTTGGGTATTTGGCCGAGCTCCTCCTCCTATTTGTGGTGTGCGTCTTGATGTTGTTCCACAAATGGAGGGACCTATAGTTTCAAGCCGACTCCTAACGGCAGATATTTTTATGAGGAGTTTTTTCATGGCAGAAATACACTCGGAGGTTTGCCATTGCCTGCCGAGGGGCGACCGCTATTAGAAAAATGTTTTTCTTAATTTTGGTGTTTCACCGAGATTGGAACCTACGTTCTCTCTGTGAATTCCGAATGGTAGTCACGCACCAACGCATTCGGCTACGGCGAATAGAATTATTAACTCTCACAAATTTACCTGATGAAACTGCAGATTCTGTAACGTCATTTTGTATAGACACATTAAGTCATCACAAAATACCATTACAAAACCTTGTAGCTTCTGGTGCTGATAAGACTCGTACCAATACCAACTTTGGTGGATGAAAAAGGCAGAGACTAAATAACATATTTTATAAATTAAAAGAAGTTTCAGGGAAAAGCATTGAGGGCGTAGGTTACCTTGCTCATACAATTTTTAGTGCAGCGGATGCAATCTCAATGTAGAGTCTGTTAAGATATATAAATACTTTTCGATATTCACTGTGCGAACGGAGCGACTTAAAGATTTTTGTGACAATGCGGGCACAATGTACAGATCAAATCTTTCTGATAGTAAAACCTGGTGGCTCTCACTGGTACCTGCAATAGAAAGAATTTTGCAAATGTGGAATCCGCTAAAAACTTTTTTTCGAATGAGAAGAACGCTCCAAAAGCTATTACGGACTTTTTCAAGAATGCTTTGTCCGAAATGTACATGTCATTTATTCATTGCCAATCGTTTTTATTTGAATAACAAATTAAGAAAATTGAAAAATCGGCGATATCAATTATCGAAGCGCAAAAACTACTAAATGAAATTAAAGAAAGTTTAAAGATGAAAATAAGCTTACAGGAAACCAAGCAACCATTATCTTAGAGCAGTTGCAGCAGAAAGGCGATAAATACGCGAGAGGGAATTTTAGGTTTTTTAATGTAGCAAATAGTTATTAGGAAGAGTGGAGTGTCAATTTGAATGAATATAGAGCTTTTAGTTGGTTGACCTTGGACAATGCACCTGCTTGGCAAGAAGTCCAAATGACTGTAATGTATTTAAGTAAAAAAAAATATAACAATTTATGATGACTGCTTTGAAGAGGTAATATTATATATTTAAAGCAAATTATAGAAAGTCAAACTGATGATTTTAAATGTAAAATCTAAATTAAAAATGACTGTATTTTCTTAACCTATCTAAAGAAAAGCAGAGAAAACAAGATTTACTTAAAATAGTTCAATATTTATATGCGATACCTAGTCATAATGCTAATGCGGAACGAACTTTTTTGTATAGGTATTTCTTGAATTTTTAAAGTGTCTCGAATCACCTAGCCAACATTGATTCGAGTCACCTAGCCAACTTGCCAAAATGTTAAAAGATGTACGACATTTCAAATCCGAGGATCCATTCCCCATGGTTTAGATAGAGAAAGAGCTTCAAGTAGCGAATTATGTACTCTATAGAAGAGGCTTATCAGAGAACTGTAGTAAGTGGCTCACTCGCTCTGTTACGTTTGCAATCAAACAGTGTGCACCCAACTCCCTTTTTACACAACTTTAAAATAACGTTCTTGCGCGAATCTCAAAACGAAAAATGTTTTTCTAAGCAAAACACCTTTCTATAATAATGCCTTATTAAGTAAAATTTTTGTGTGTAAAATTAAGTACAGATACACACACATACATATGCTCCTTCAAAAGCGATGCAAGAAGTATATTTTAAATTCTAAAAGTCCTACTGTACATTAAAATTTCATCGTAGTCTTTAGGTGGCGCAAAATTAATCATCTAATTTTGTATAATAATAATTTTTGAATCATTTTTTTACTGTGTAAATCTTTATCTTGAGCTTTACGTGCCCCATTGCCTGTCCGTTTGCATACTGCAGCTGTCTAGTTTACAGGTGACTGCAAGAATTATACATTTCCGATTGTTTAATTATTTGGCGATTGAATAAAATTGCACTTAAGCTGTCTTGTCTTATTTCCGATGCTACCACAATTGGCAATGATCCTCCATTAAGAGTAACTGCAGTTGTTTCGGGCCAAAAAAAATCGAGAAAGAAATTCGGCCTTCACTTAATTATTATTTATTCCCACCTAGAACAGATACATACCACATCCACACTAAAAGCCAAAACTGTTAACACATTTGTTACAAATGACCTTATCTTCCTTAGTTTATATTGAAGGAGTAACAAGAAAATATTTAATAGCATGTGACACCTGATTGGCAAAATTTAGCTTTACAAATTGAATTAAAATGATGACGCGGCACATGCGCCGATGAATTTCGCAGCCACGATTCACCAATTTTCCAACAAAAACCCCGGAACTTTCCAGTAACGTATCGTGATTTTAATCTTGTAATAACAGCCAGCAGTTGCCCACAGTGTTGAGAGGAATTTTATCAAAAATGTTCCGCTACACACACTCATACATACATATGAACATAATTTCACTTGTCGTTATGCTTAAGTGCTGATGTCACTGGAAGTGTTGGCGTCCATGAACTTTAAAGACAATAAAAATTATATTTTCTATGTATACAGTACGCCGCCATATAATTGGAAACTTTTGATAAAACACTAAATATTTCTAGGCATGCACCGCTTTGAAGGATAACTAGTATTTCTTCTTAGTGATGGTAAAAAGCTAACCGTATTTGTAGTTATTTAGGCGCTTAATTCAGTTTTAAACTGTGGCTGATAGCCATTTTTGGCAGTGCCTTTTTATGGTAAAATAATTCTTTGTAATTTTAAGTAAATAAGTTAATACCTAAGTTTTAAATTTGTATTTCTTTGCTTTTATTTAGTTTTCAGATACCTCCGTCACCAGTCATAACCAGCCCCCTCATACCACAGCACAGTCGCTCCAAAGTCATTCTAACTTCATAAGAAATAGTTTGAGCAACAACTCGTAATCCTCTTAATAAAGCATAATTAGAATTAGAAGTTCACCCAGCAACTAAAACTGCGTATCCACTTGGTCTAGTGCAGCATAAAAAAGTAAAATTCACAAATTAAAATTAAATAATTTAACAAATGAAGGAATACGTAACCAAATAGCCAACGAAATAAATTACGAAAATATAATAAGAAATATTATTTGACAAAAGGGAAAGGAACAGACCTTAGTAAATAGCTTAATTGCATCATAAAAAGGCCAAGATATTCCTATTAAACCAACTTTATTAGGACCTTTGTGAATTTGAATATAACCCAATGCTTTACGTACCAAAAAAGCCAAAAAACTACTCTCACTAAAACACAAATTACCAAAAATAATCTACCAACAACAGATACAATTATTTCTATGAAAATCAACTATTAATGGTAAAATAAATCGCATAGATGAATTCTAAATTTACTGCACTGTTCTGCTTAAATAATTTAAATTTAATAAAATTCTAATATTAAAATATAACTATTCAAATATCTGGCCCTTTCGTATTAAAATATTATAATTTATTTATTTATTTATAATTTATTAAAGATAGAAATCAGCCTGGCTTACGCCGATCTGAACTCAGATCTTGTAAGGATTCAGAAGCCGAACAGACTTAATATTTGAACAGTCACACTCAAAATTATACATTATATAATATAAGTTCTAAAAATTATATGAACTCTCAAAAAAATTACGCTGTTATCCCTAAAGTAACTTAATCAGATAGCCATTATTAATGGATCAATAATTAATACATTAATGATTTTAAATAATTTAAAGTTCATTAAATTTTAATACTCACCTTGCGCTAAAGACAACTTATTTTCATCAAATCTTTAATACGGTAAGGTAGGCATTTACGGCTGAATCGGTTTCCTTAGTGCACTACTACGAAGGGTATAAAAAGCAGAACTGCAAAGAAATTTGTCGGCCGAAAGTGTCTTTGCTAGTACTATATTTGATATATAGGATATTTGCTTATGTAGATAAACAAAACTGATACATTACCAAAGAAAAATTGTGAAAAGTAACTTCAGCTGCCACATCACCAGGGATTTCTGCCCGCTCATGAGCAACAAGAACAAGAAATCAGCGAAAAGCGGCGGACTTCCCGCCGAGCTATTCAAAGCTGAAGGCGAAGAGCTTACAAATCACATACATCAGCAGAGTATGCTCGGATGAGATCATGCCAAATGAATAAAACTTGAGTGTGCCTTGCCCAATTCATAAGAAAGGTGATCTTGAAATCTGTGCCGTGGGACGCTTGCTTAACATCGCATACAAAGTCCTGTCGATCGTTAATGTTGAGCGCTATCTCAAGAATCCATCACCTCTTCAAGTCGTTCGGTATCAAATGATATTTCAGACAAGGTAATTCTCATTATTTTTCCAACCTTTTACTGGAAAATATCTTTCGCGTTCTGAGCTAAATCGTACTGGTAACATCTGCTACGGTACTCTTATTCTAATAATGGTGGGGCGAGGAACCAACCGCGGTGTATGCTTTACACACTCCAATTTAAAGAGAGGGGCGCGCAAAGTTGGTCAACACCCAACGAGTTTTCGCATCTTAAACAATATGTTAGTGTTGACAACCAACAATTCGAAGTTGTAACCTTGTGTTGTCTACCTTGTTGCTGATGCTGAACAAAAATGGCGTCAGCCTGGAGGTCGAACAGAGAATAACTCTTCCCAACAGGTGTTACTTTGGGTTCAGTAGGAAATTGACAAGTAGAGCTCTCTCTTGAAAGACCCAACTGACAATCTTCGAAACGCTCATGATTCCCATCCTGCTATATGACATAGAAGCGTTCACGATGTCAACAGCAGATGAGAAAGTTTTGGAAGCCCTATCGCCCGTTTATCGCCAACACAATATCAAGAAGAAATTGCGTCAGTACAACAAATATCTTGGCAATTATTTCTTTGAATACCTACGAAATTAGCAAAATGTCTGACTGGAGCGACTAGTTACCTTCAAAAGATCCAAGTGGTTTAAGCAATTTAGTTAGGGGATGGAAATCGATCAAAGGTATCACAATTGGCCTTAGAGCCACCGAGTGTTTTGCCTTAGACAAGCAACCTTGCTAGACTAAATTAACACATTCTTTTATTTTTTCGTAATACGGCGTTTCCACCAAAAGTAAACACCGTGTTTGCAGGAGTTGTGTTTAGGAGAACTGTCAACTGTTTCCACCGAAATGTGTTTGCAAAGTGTATGGTCTTTGGTATGGTAAACAGATTTATGATACATTATTTTGCGGCGACAGCACAGCGCGATAGCCCAGCGGCTAGCAATGTGGGCTTCCGATCCGAAATCCTTGGTTCGAATCACAAAAAAATTTTTTTTTTTTATACATTTATTTCATTTTGTTTTATGATATGTTTATGAGCAGATTTTTTTCATGGCAGAAATACACTCGGAGGTTTGCCATTGCCTGCCGAGGGGCGACCGCTATTAGAAAAATGTTTTTATTAATTTTGCTTTCACCGAGATTCGAACCAACGACCTCTCTGTGAATTCCGAATGGTGATCACGCACCAACCCACTCGGCTACGGCGGCCGTCAATCAAATAACATATTGACAAATTGCAATCATTGTTGCCATATTTCGATAAGAATGCAATAATAAATGAGGAAAATGAGCCACATTGCCACCACTTAATAATTATTTTAGACGCAAACCCAACAAAACACGCTTTGATTAGACGCAAACCCAACAAAACACGCTTTGAAAAGTGGGTTTAGGTATGGAGTTGTGTTTTAATTTTGTATGGGATTTGACAGGAGTTTTGTTTCGTGTTTGCGCTAAGAACACGATAGCGGCAGAGAACACGATAGCGGCTGCGGTGGAAACTTACTATAAACAAACTGCTTTCATAACTCTTGTTTTGTCAGCAAATCAGCTGATTCCGGCAAATCGCTGAGAGTCGATTAGCTGGTTTAAGTTGGCCACATCTCATGTATTCTGCACATCCTGCTGGATGAATAAATAAAACAAAGCAGTTTTAGAGTAGGGAGCGCCAAAGGGCACATGTCACGAATAGTACTCGGCACGTTGTTCTCTAAAGTTGCAATAGTTATTTACTAGATACATCCATAATTTTGAAAACCAGTGCTCATTTCTGTTTCTACTTTCTATTTCTATTTTTGCCGAACTTTTCTTTAAAAAATTTGGTACTTTTGCAGGAAATTTGGTATATCCTGCTGAAACCAAAGTTATTCCGCAGCATAATCAACCATTTTTGGGGAAAAAATCATTAAGCATCACTGCGACGTGGATTCACAACTCTCTTGGTTTTGGAAAAGTTATGCGCGATTTTCTCGTAAACTAATGAACCGCACCGAGCCGCGAATTTTCCAGATGCGGCGGTAATTAATATATCCCCAGGAGGCTAGTGTAGCCCCACATGTAAAAATTTACTTCTCACAAAAGCGCTGAGTCAAAAGAGAAACTCTGCCCTAAAGGATATTTAATAGTAAGTAAATTAGTCGAATATTCCTCACGGAATTCTAAGTACAAATCTTCCCTGATTCTGATTTTTTGTCAGACATAGTACCCTCTGCTATTGAAATGTGTCTATTTGCATGAAGCTTTCAAAATCCATTCAAAAGAAATTTAACTTCAAGTTCTTGAAGGCAGCTGTTAGTGGAAGCCGCGCGCTACCGTGAGAAATGACTAATGAAATTTGCTAAGAAGATGCGATAAGAAGACAGTTTGCAGTGAAGTGAAGTGAAGAACTGATAGAATATAAAATTGAAAGGCTTTACAGAGTTTTGTAGCAAAATATACAAAGTTATGAAATTTATGGTTAGCCCTTTTGAAACATGCAATGGAATGATTAAAGACTTTTGTTTACTTTCGAAAAAGTTTGTTGGGAAAAATTATTACATATATAAAAATGAGTTGTATTTTTTAATGTTGTATTAATAAATAAGCTGATGAATTGTCAAATAAGTTTCACAGCATTGAAGATGCTTACTCCGATATCAGTTCCCTAGAAACAGTCACAAGTGGAGCAACACACATATTTTTAATGTCATATAAAAAAATTGCAAAGGAATAGAATTTGGATGAAGAGTTTAATGGAGTATAAATAATGTATTATATTATTGGTATATATTTAATGAATATATATATATATTACTCTATTTTTAGAGTTCTACGGATTATTTGTTAAATATTAAATATTTTTTTGTTTGATTTCTTTCTTTACCAAACATTTTTTTTTTTATTATATTTATATATTATATATACATTAGGGCGGGTCGATTTAAAAATCGCTCATTACTCTGTGAAAATCGTATTCTAGGGATCAAAATAAGAAACTTTGCCGAAGGAACCATGCCTCTAAAACGAATTCTGATGTCCCCCAATTTGGGTCGAACGAAAAATCCCACTTTGACCCATTTAGAGTGCTCTGATCGAGTCCAAATGTATGACCGACCCCCACTAACTTTGGACGGCCGATCCATCCATGCCAGTGGCACACCCCCAGGAACTCCCCTGGGGGGTTCCCCATACAATCATTTCAAAATATCACAATTTTTGGCCTTAACATGAGAAAGAAAGAAACTAAAAAGTTCGACCCAAATTGGGGGACATCAGAATTCGTTTTAGAGGCATGGTTCCTTCGGCAAAGTTTCTTATTTTGATCCCTAGAATATGATTTTCACAGAGCAATGGGCGATTTTTTTGCCTCCCCACAAATCGACCCGGCCTAATATACATATAATTGGCGCATACACCCTTTTTGGGTGTTTGGCCGAGCTTCTGCTCCTATTTCTGGCGTGCGACTTGATAGCGTGCGTCCGACTCCGAACAGCAGCTTTTTATGAAGAGCTGTTTCATGGCAGAAATACACTCGGAGGTTTGCCATTGCCTGCCGAAGGGCGACCGCTATTAGAAAAAACTTTTTCTTCATTTTGGTCTTTCAACGAGATTCGAACCTACGTGCTCTATATATCCCGAATGGTAGTCATGCACCATGCGAAGAGGTTGTATTCGGCTATGGCGGCCGAATTATTATTAATTATATTTAGATAGCGATAAATCAAAAGCCAAGAAACTTTAAATCTGGTTAAACTCAATCAATGTTCTAATAAAAAGTGCATTCGACGCATAGAAAGTCTAACCCGCTCTAGCAGTTAGAAATGCTTTGAAAAATACAAGTTTTAATACAAATTCTAGTTTAACCAAGCAAACAATTTCAATTTCAGTAGTGTGTAAGTGCATTTGCCTCTTAAAAAGCAAAACTAAATTATCAATCAAAAGAAGCAACAAAGAAAGAAATTAGCATAGCGGTAAGTCAGCTTTGAGAGCAGAAAATAAATTGAAAAAGTTAACTGGTCACAGGTACAGAGAATAGCAATCGAAGGCAATTTCTATTTGACTGCATCAGCTGGTCAACAAACAGGCAGCATTTTGAACAAAGTTTGCGAACAAAAGAATGCGCTCGAAATGAGAAATTCAAATTTGACTGCTCAGCATTTGAGGAAATCAATGGATTTTTCTTAGCAGACGCAAAATAATTTATATTCCTTTACTCAGAATATAACTGGAGAATATTGAGAACAAGAAGGAGAATAAGAAATTTATTAAATGCAGTAAAAAGGTTTGGTATTCAAGTACTCCTAAGAAAGGCGCTCAAGTCGGATAAGTTGTATAGGTGTATGGAAGCATGTAACACATGGGCTCGAAAGTCCCGAGCCTAACACATAGATGGTACTAGTTTTATTGCATGCACCTCTTTTTCTGTTAGCACCAACCTTAAAAATACAGCTGTTAAGATTTCGTTATATTATATTAATTAGTTCATGAGTTATTTGCTAAAAGTGACGACACTTTTGTAATTTTCAAATCCATGGATCAAAACTAATTTCGTGTTCTAATTTTACACTGCTTGTTGATGGAAAAAATTACCGTTCAACTGAGGCAATGGTTTGAAGAGTGTTATAGGGACTCCACTCCATTAGAAACAACTATGAAACGATGGTTTGCTGACTTCAAACGGGGTCGTAGAGACTCCGATGATGCACAACGCAGTAGACGTCCAAATGAGGCGGTAATACCAGAAAACATCAAAAAAATCCACAAAATCCACAAAATCGTTTGAGTGATCGGAATGTGCAGTTGCGTGAGTTTGCTGGCATCGCAAAGATGTCAAAAGAATGGGTTGGCTTTATACTCCATGAGTATTTGACAGTGTGAAAACTCAAAATGGGTGCCGCATGTGCTCACTGTTGACCAAAACGTACCGTGTCGTAAGTCAATCAAAACAATGGTACAACTACATGAGTTGAACTTCGAATTGCTCCCACATCCACCACTCAGCTAGTTGTTTTCAGAACTACAAAAAAATGCTCGCCGGTAAGAAATTTCACTCGAATGAAGAAGTTATCGCTGAAGCTGAGGCCTATTTTGAGGAAAAATATAAATCACTCTACGAAAGTGGTAGTGAAATGTTAGAGGAGCGCTGGAGTGGTTACAATGTTCTTGATGGAAATTTCGTTGATGAATAAAGCCAATTTTGAATAAAAAAAGAAACAATTTCTCTTTGCTAGGTCTGGGACTTTTCGACCCATGTGTTATTTAGAAATCAAATCAATGACCACTTCCATTTCAAGAAATTCAGAATATTCTATTCATCCGCTCTCACGACTCTGACAAAGGAGACCACTTCTTTCTGCTCTTCTTATAATCTCCTCTTGTGAAGGACGCTTCGTTCTTTTTCGTCCACTTATCAAGATGAAGATGGCAGTCTGTCTATTCTCGATCCGACATTGGTTAAATCCAAGACTCTCCATGAGAAATTAAAGAAGGTTAGCTTAAATTAAACGAGAAGTTCAATATAAATTTATAACAGTTAAATATCCCTTAGTGGAGAATATCTCTTTTCACAAAGATGCAACTTTGAACTAAGTAAGTTACAGTTCCGTTTAGTAAGGTTCACTCTCGATAAACAAAAATTATATTTATAAGTGTGTCATTAGGTCAATCTTATCGTATGGAGCAGAAGATTTCATAATAATAGTATCCCATGAGGCCGCACTTGAATTGTATAAACAGCTCTGTAATCTTGGTAATGGATGCGCAAGATCCCTTATATGATGTGCTACCTGCTGAGTGAGACAGAAAGAAAAGCCAAACCTTTCGATCAGGAGGAACACACACGTGTTTCGCTGAACTCGGTAGTAATAACTTTGTCTATTCCCTCAACAATCAAATCGAAAAATTTAGATACTGAAATATTTACTGGTATGCAGAACCGTTTACCCTCGGCATGACTAAAATGTAAAAAAGTGCATGAAGCACGGCATATTTAATCATTGGTTCGCTGTATAATAAATCACGTTTCTTCCAATGTGGGCCTTTTTTGTGAGGATTTTTAACGAGAATAGTAAAGGCCAAAGAAAAACGTTCTAGCATAAATGGTTAGAGGTCGCCGGTTGAGAAGTAACTGATAAACTTGAAATACACTATAAATGGTCATACTGTGAATTTATTTGAGAGTGGCCTGAAAATTTACATTTCATACAAATCAAGCTGCTGACCGATTGCATGTCAAGTTATCCAAGTATTTCAGAAATGTTCATAATTTTTTCTAAAAATTAGTTCATTTGTAGGCTTTAGATTGTTTTATTGGGACCTACTGCACTGCAATCTCTGATGTGTTCTGTACTACTCCAGTGAAGCGCTAACAAACGTACTGGTACATTACTCCCATTTGTAGGTTAGGTTAGGTTTAGTGGCTGTCATCCGACACACTTAGGTATGAATAGTTCCTATCACTGGAGCTCATCCTTCACATTCCTGAGTCTTCTCTGAACCAACCTGTGGATTTAATGAATTATGTTAATTTCGGCAACTCTATTTGAAAGACCTCTTCAATGCTGTCAAAAAAGGCGAATCCGAGCATGAAACGCCTCTTTCTTTATAGAGCAATGCATTTATGCGGAAGGTGTTCCACGGTTTTCTCTTCTTTAGTATCATAAAGGCTTTGAAAAAAATTATTATGTGGCACCCCCAGTCTATTTGCATGCCTTCGAATTGGACAATGCCCTGCTAGTACCCCTATCGTGTTTCTTATTTCCTGTATCCTAAGATTCAGTAGCGATTTCGTGCGCCCCGTTTGTAAATCGATTAAAGCATTGCTTTGGAGATTTGCAAGCAGATATAAGGTAGTTTTCGTTAATCCCTTTTACGTGTTTGAATAAAGCCCGAAAGGTTATGGTTCGTCTTACAACGAAACTTCTCGGGACTAGTGAGCCTAGTCTTAGCTCATAACAAAAAAAAATAAACTTCTGAAGAGGTGGGATATTTCAAACAATATCAGAAAAAATCCCAGAAATTTCTAATAAAAAATCTTCCTTTTTAACCAACAAGAAAATTTTTAAAGTATATTTCATCCAACAAAGTTAAAAAGAAAAAGGTTAGAAAAATATTAAAAAGATCCGAATGTATTTCAGTTTAAAAAAAATCTATGCATTGAAGATATCCCTCAACACTGAATAAATCCCAAAATTATATTAATAAAAATATTACAAGTTTTACAACATTTTTTGAATTATTTCCTTACTAGTAAGTAACCGCCGAAAATCGGGTGGGATTTTTTCCCACGGAAAGCAAACAGCATATGTGACACTTTTATATATTAAAAGTTATGATGATTAGAAAAGTGTATATTTTTTTCATATGTAATATGTAAAAACTTATGCATATAACATTTTTAAAATTTTTTTCAGTTAAATCAGTAATTTTTGTTTTTAAATTACTTCATTATAAACTACATTCAACGTCAAGTTTTCGTTATTGCCCATTTGAACTCGTATATTTTTCCAGGATCTAGCCCGGCTTAACGCAACATAAAGTTGGCCGTGAGCAAAGCAATCCTCCTTTAAATGAAGGCCCACCTTTGATAATGTTTGCCCCTGGGCCTTATTTATTGTTATGGCGAAGGCTATTGTACTGGGAAATTGGCGGCGCTTCAACCTAAAAGGAAGTGTGGTTTCGCTCGGCTGCAAATTTATACGAGGCAATAGAAATCGCCTTCCCTGAGCCTCTCCGCATAACACTTCCGCGCGCAAACCATTCGGATGCATTTGTTTTATGATAAGTCGTGTGCCATTCGCCAACACAATGGTAAAAAAAAATTTCAAAGTTCATATTCATATATGATTTGATAATGGCTGCATACATAAAAATATACATGTACAAACACACTTAAAAATGTATATCTGTGACAAAGAGTTCGTTGATTTGATGGGTAATAGTGTTCTTTTAAATGGCGTTGGGCATCGTCTATTACTATAAAATTTTTCTGAGAATAGCCTAAATACAGTTTACCTTTGAAATAGTATCACATAAATAACTAATTTATATCTCTCCTCATTTTTTAAAACTATTTAATATTTTGAGTTTTGCAAAAAGGATCAAACGCACACAAAATGTTTAAATACATACATACGTTTATATATTGTAGTTCAATTGTACCACATATGAACGAAAACAAAAGTGGATGCTTCTACCAATCATATCCAATACGTGACGTTTTAAACATTTATCACTTACTTACCTGCTCTATTCCTCCACTTAAAGTAGGAACTCTTCTACGAACTCTTCTTCGTCGTCCTCTAGGCATATTTTAAAATTAAATATGGATGTACTTTTTTCTTAAAATAAATTCTATTTTGCGTCTGTCCAAAACTCTTTCTAATTTGCACTGTTACCGTTGTTTTAAGTGAATTGACAAATTTCAAGTCAATTGTCAATTCATACCAATTATTGCCATCACAACAAAATTTTGAAAAAAATTCGCAGCACCCGTTGGGACTATGTCCATGAATACATATTTATTAGTAAAGAGAACAAAACAAAACAATTATTGAGAATCCAAATGTATACAATGCTGTGCTCATTAGAAAGAGAGCTAAACAAAGCAAACGTCCTCATATATTTATGCGTACATTTGTGTGTCAAACCGCTTTGCATAGACATCGCTGTTATCAATATGAAAATTATGATAACTTTACACGCAAATATTTCATGAACAAATTAACCAATTTTAATTTTTATAATTTTCCGGAAATATGCTCATCAAAACCTTTCTTTTGATATATATTTCATATCTGTACGTGTTGTAGTTTAGTCTGTCATGTTTTAAATTAATACTATAGATTATGTTCAAGCCTATCATAGGGCAGCAACGAAACACAGGTCCACCTTTGCATGTTTAGAATACATCAATAGAACGACAATGGAGTTAAAAAAAAAAGAATAACTGGTGGAACTTCGCAAAGAAGAAAAGCAACGCGAGAAATCTCTGGGTTCAGCCCAAAAAAGCTTGAACTGTTCTGAAGTTCTTATTTAAAGCAGACATTTTTTAATAAAACAGGCCCTTTTATTTGCCCATGGGTCAATGCTTCTATTTACTTAATTTTATTTATTTTTTTATTTTTATTGTTTTACATTAATTTTTATTCATCTAATAATCATAACTAAATGGCGCTTGTACCCTTTTTATGTGTTTAGTTGAGCTCCTCCCCGTCCACAAAAATGGAGGGACCTATAGTTTTAAGCCGACTCCGAGCGGCAGATGGTTTTTATGAGAAGCTTTTCTATGCCAGAAATACAATCGTAGGTTTGCCATTTTATTGCCGAGAGCAACCGCTATTAGAAAAAACTATTTCGACCATTTTCGCGTTTCATGCACGGAGATTCGAGCCTACGTGCCACCCAATTCAGCTACGGCGGCCGCCGTCATCTCATCTAATAACATTTTATTTTAACGAAGTATTCCCAGAAGCTATGCCAAAATCACTGTAGTTAAAATGAAATTTTTTACGTCAAATAATCATAAATAATCTACTTGGCATTTACATCATACAAAATGTGTGCTCAATATTTTGGCTGGTTTGAAAAAGTAGGCAGATAGGATACATAAATATTAGCTGTCATGTAGCTGAGTTCATGACGTTATTCACCCGTCACCAATATTCCACAAACATCTACATTTCAAGTAGTTCACAGCGAGCCGTTTAGTCCACTCTAATTGTCATTATCATTGTTTTCTTTTTCTCTTCTGGTTGTCCACTTCCACGCTGGCCTTGATTAATCGACTTCAAAGTGCTTTGGCTATGAAAGGTAAACACGAATACAAGACACAACTAAAAAAAGTAAACCACCACGCAACAAATGCGATGCCAACAAATTGCCATTAATCGTTTGAAACTATCCAAAACAGAAACACCAAAAGCTCAACGCCATTCCGACAATCCGCCAGTTTGGCACCAGAGGAAACGACCTTCAATTGCTTAGTTGCGTGATGCGCACGGAAATCATTCCTTTTTGTGCTGCTGTTGTTGCCATTGCCACGGATTTCATTACTCCTGACAATGAGTTATTTGTTACACGCCCACCTCGACTCGCCCCTGCAGCGGATTTTACAAAACCAATTGAACAATAGACAAGTGGAATCTCCTTCCGCTATTAGTAGCCACGAGCTAAAAGCTCATTTCGCATCCGCCTTCTATATGTGACTGTATGGCAACCTTTTAATGCCCAAATAACGATTGGAACTGCGTTCGTCTTCAAATTCCGTGATTCATTTCATTTGCTCAATGCGTTTAAAGTAGTTGGGAACGCGAAAACCGAAAGAGTATCGCTAAGCTGCAAAAGTTTTGCTTGCAACATATTTTAGGCGT
Source organism: Anastrepha fraterculus (assembly GCA_037575425.1). Classification (NCBI taxonomy): domain Eukaryota; kingdom Metazoa; phylum Arthropoda; class Insecta; order Diptera; family Tephritidae; genus Anastrepha; species Anastrepha fraterculus. The sequence continues at coordinate 52,991 of JAYXIM010050558.1, read as the reverse complement.
TCAAAAGAGCAGGCCAGAAACGAAGTGGGTTGCAAGACCTACTTTGCGTATAACTGTTTTTATACAATTTCAAGACTCACAAACGAATTCGAATAATCCTATTTTATTCTAACTTATCGCATTAAGGAATGCGAGAAATGTAAAAACGAAAACTGTTTCCCAATTTTATTTGTAGCTCTGCCACAAAATGAAATGCTATTATAATCGAAATAGCAAATAAATCACAGCAACGTGCTAACTCACAAAGCTCAAGTATTTGCCAGTTATAAATTAGTAGGTAAGTAAGAGACACCCATAATTTTCGTAATTAATAAAGTTTTTGCCAGCAACTGAATTCCATGGAAATCAACATTCGGCACATACAACTCACTTCGCTTTGTTCATAGATTTTTGATATTCAAAGAAAGCCTCAATTAATTGTAAAGCGCTTCAAAGGCATTCTAAGGCCGATTTATGCGCAGCAGGCACCAACGCGTTCGGCAATTTTACATGCGTACAAGGGTAGGACTTGATGACGGTAATTCTCACAAATTAAAAAAATGTGATAATTAAATAACTAACTTTTACAATTGTTACGGAGGTTTGAAAATGAAATACAGCCACCCTAAAGTAAACGCAATTTCTAATTTTCCGAAACTAAATTCCGCCTCGCCCAAAAAATTTAATAACTATGACTATTAGGTTAGGTTCGATTAGTCACGTTGCTTATCTAAAAAAATACCACCGGTAGCGCTAAGGCCCATTGTGATGCCTGCATTTCAACTTAAATCTTGTAAAGATTTAAAGATATAGGGTTTTCCAATAAGAGATGTTATTTTGATATTCAATGAAGAATGATTTTAATATAAATGATCGGAAGTTTATTTCATTATAAAGAGCAAGGTATGCCGTTAATAGTGGAAAATAACATGAAACAAATGACCACCACGACCACGTTTACACGACAATATCCTTTTCATGAAATTTTCCAAAACCGAATTGCAAAGTGGCTACCCTATTTCCTCGGTAGCCTCACGAATTCCATCATTGAGGTCTTGAATCGACCCTGGGCTGTTGGCGTTGACCTTCTCTTTCACGTGGCCCCAAAGAAAAAAGTCACAAGGTGTTAAATCACAACATCTCGGTGGCCAATTCTGATCACCTCTTCGAGAGATAACACGGTCGGGAAACTGTTGAATAGTTTCGTTGTGTGTGTGGTACGTAGCGCCGTCTTGTTGAAAATAAGCGTTGCCCAGATCAATACCATCCAATTCCGGCCATAAAAAATCCTTAATCATCTCTCGATATCGTTTTATATATTTAAATAACACCTGTTATTGGAAAACCCTTTACAACATTGTGAGCTAGGCCCAATCTACTGGCTAGAGTGTTAATTGTGCAGTGACTTATTATAACACCTCTGGGGACGGTGGTAGTTGATCTGTTGAGTCTAATTAGACATTTTGTCTTTTTAAGATTCAGTTTCGGCTAGAACGCTTTGGAGACCTTGCAGTTAGTCGTCAGAGATTACCTTGCATTGATTTCCGCAATTACGCTCTGTTCAATCGCTTAAAATTAATCTCAGAGCCTTTCCATGCACACACATTCGCTCTTTCATTCCCTCCACTGCAGAGTGGCCGTGGACGCAACAAAGTGTGGTGCTGTGTTGCGAGATAAGCGAGAGTGACCTCCTCTCACCTTGAATTGATGCCGCTGTGGCCAGTGTCTTGATCGCTGCTTGACTATCAACAAAAATGGTAAGGTTGTTCGGAGGTAAGTCCATCAGTTTTATCATTTTTGCTGCTTTGTCTATAGCTAAGCGTAAGGATAATTGCTTCGAACACAGAAATGATCCAGTGTCATTGTACATCATTGACCCGTCATCCGTATAAATATGGTGTCCACTATCATCTCACATGACTCTGGTCTGCCTATCCTTTCTGTCGGCTATTCACATTTTATAGTTTTTGTTCACATCTATCTTGGAAATCAGAAAGTCTGCTTTCGGTGCGTCTTGCAAGTGTTCCACAAGTAATCCAACTAACGCATGACCGCACGTGTCTTCTCTTAGCATGCCTGCTGCTTTAATCCTAGGGGCAGATTTGGCCGACATCCCTTTAATAAGTAGGATAAGTTCCAGCGCTGCCTGGTACGTCGAACGGACCGCATCTGCTATTGCTACACAAGCTAATTTTTTGACTTTTATGATATTCTTTAAGTAAGATTGTGTCTGCTCCGTCTCCCACCACACCATAAGTCAATATAGGTCTGATGATCGAATTGTACGCCAAATGTTTGATATATGGTTTCAGGCTCCATTTCTCCATGACCGGTAACTGAAAACTCGACATCTTATATCTTCTAGTGAACAGAACTAGTCTTGGCTGGGTTAACGATTTGACCGATTGACGACACCCACTAAGAAAATTCCCTTCACGCTAATTGCATGAGCCCGCTGATAGTCGAGAGAAACTTCCCTGCCATCAAGACGACTACATCGTACTCATAAGCAACTATCTTGATTATTTTCTTGCTCATGGTAATAAGCAATTCATTTAGATTCTACAGTAATATGAAGATAACCCCCTCACCACCCTGTGGTATTTCTATGGTGACTGTTATTATGACTTTTATTGTGACTATCAAGATTGTAACCATGATTATCATTAAGATGAATGTTGCGACTATGACTATGGCTCTGATATTGGCTTTATCTATGGCTATGACTATAATTTATGATAATGATTATGGTTTTGATTATGACTACACCTAGTCGATGACTATAACTATGACTTCGGCTATGCCTACCTTATAACCATGATTATGACTACGATTCGGGCTATGACTATTACTATGATTTAGATTATGACTATTATTATGATTTAGATTATGACTATGACTTTGACGACTACTACGATTACGACTACAAGCATGGCTATGACGTTTTTCTGAAAGCACGCGTCGTATACAAAACATGCCTGAATTTATAAATTTACTAGCATTCCCCAGTGGGCTTCGCACCACCATACATAAAATGTTTTTTTTATATCGCAAGAAATTTTTCATATTAAGTTTTCTTTATAGAACTCGTAAAATGTTTAAACAGTTGAATTAGTTGATTTTTTTCATTCAACATCCTTTCTACAGATGTCACAATAGCCTTTTCTGTACTTTTTTAAAATTTGATTGTGGTGGTCACCTATATACAGGTAAGGTGAAAGAGCCGATAAAAACTTGTAATTAAACTTTGATTATTTAGTTTCCATTTCAATTTTTTACGCTAAATAAATTATGCTAAAATAAATAAAGTTAAAAATGTTTTTCCAGTTCCTTGAATGCTCCAGTTTTTATTATATTTTCGCCCAAAATTAATATTAACATAATACACTTACAACCACAACAGTACAACAGAAACGCTCGTAAGCGGCTGTGTATTTGTTATTGTTTTTCCCATACAGGCATTTCGTATGAGAGGAAACCATTACTCACATAAAATATCATAACTCAGGAACGGCTGCACCCCCCTTTTCTGCCATTCGATGGAGTACATATGGCAACGCACCTCCCAAATACATATAATTTCACAATTAAATCCATTAGTGCTTTACATTTTTGCCGAAATGGATACTCATGTGGTTAAAACACATCCTAGGGTTACCCGGGTCCACGTTTTGGATTATATCTCGAGACCCTAGTCACGGAACGGTATGAAAAATACTCTATACTATAGAAATCATCAACAGCTTCCATTTGCTACCCATATTGTACAAACACATCCTTAAGTTATCGGGGTCCACATTTTGGGCGATATCTCGAGACCCTAGTTACGGAGGGGCATTAAAAATACTCTATACCATAGAATCATCAGCAGCTTCCATTTGCTATCCATATTGTACAAACACATCCTAGGGTTACCCGGGTCCACGTTTTGGATTATATCTCGAGACCCTAGTCACGGAACGGTGTGAAAAATACTTTATACTATAGAAATCATCAACAGCTTCCAATTGCTACCCATATTGTACGAACACATCCTTAAATTATCGGGGCCCACATTTTGGGCGATATCTCGAGACCCTAGTCACGGATCGGCATCAAAAATACTCTATACTATAGAATCATCAGCAGCTTCCATTTGCTACCCATATTGTACGAACACATCCTTAAATTATCGGGGCCCACATTTTGGGCGATATCTCGAGACCCTAGTCACGGATCGGCATCAAAAATACTCTATACTATAGAATCATCAGCAGCTTCCATTTGCTACCCATATTGTACAAACACATCCTTAAGTTATCGGGGTCCACATTTTGGGCGATATCTCGAGACCCTAGTTACGGAGGGGCATTAAAAATACTCTATACCATAGAATCATCAGCAGCTTCCATTTGCTACCCATATTGTACAAACACATCCTAGGGTTACCCGGGTCCACGTTTTGGATTATATCTCGAGACCCTAGTCACGGAACGGTATGAAAAAATACTATAGAAATCATCAACAGCTCCCATTTGCTACCCATATTGTTCGAACACATCCTTAACTTATCGGGGTCCACATTTTGGGCGATATCTCGAGACCCTAGTTACGGAGGGGCATTAAAAATACTCTATACCATAGAATCATCAGCAGCTTCCATTTGCTATCCATATTGTACAAACACATCCTAGGGTTACCCGGGTCCACGTTTTGGATTATATCTCGAGACCCTAGTCACGGAACGGTGTGAAAAATACTTTATACTATAGAAATCATCAACAGCTTCCAATTGCTACCCATATTGTACGAACACATCCTTAAATTATCGGGGCCCACATTTTGGGCGATATCTCGAGACCCTAGTCATGGATCGGCATCAAAAATACTCTATACTATAGAATCATCAGCAGCTTCCATTTGCTACCCATATTGTACAAACACATCCTAGGGTTACCCGGGTCCACGTTTTGGATTATATCTCGAGACCCTAGTCACGGAACGGTATGAAAAAATACTATAGAAATCATCAACAGCTCCCATTTGCTACCCATATTGTTCGAACACATCCTTAACTTATCGGGGTCCACATTTTGGGCGATATCTCGAGACCCTAGTCACGGAGCGGCATCAAAAATACTCTATACTATAGAATCATCAACAGCTTCCATTTGCTACCCATATTGTACAAACACATCCTAGGGTTACCCGGGTTCACGTTTTGGCCTATTTCTCGAGATCCTGGTATCCGATTCTTAAAATTTTAAAACACAAACCATCTACTGAATAGTCCAAACATAGCCTAAAAATTTGGTTTGGCTAGGTGAGCCCGTTCTTGAGTTATAAGATTACCAAGGAAATGTAACTTCTTTTTATATAAATAGATATAGATATAGATTTCCTTCTTCTTGTTATATTTAGCCCTTTTTGCCACACTTTTTAGCTACTACAAGCACAAAGTTTTCTGTAGTCTATCGATAAAACTAAACATGCTGTTGTTGTTTTTCTTGTTGGTGAGCGGAAAATTCCCTGTTGATGCGGTTGTCAGATGGCTTTTTATTTTCTACATTATTATTAGTTAAAAATTGCTTTTTAATAATGTTGCCAACGCGTATCGCTCTATTCTATAATAACAAAAGTTGTAAATTTTCACACCATCTTGCAAAAAGTTTACCTTTACGATATTTCGTGGCGAAAATTCTGTCTACAAAAAACTTTCGCCTTTCAATGTCAAACATAAATATACTAAGCACGTAGAGCGAAAATTTCCTCACGAAAGTATTTTACAGCCATAAATGCGCAAAAAGTAAATATTCGCAGCACTCCTCCGCCACTCTTCTAGTTACTAACATTTTCTTCACTTTCGCTTCCTTTCTACTGCGTTGCTACCTTACCTCCTCTCCATGGGGACATCTTCAGAGCAATGCAGCATTTGCCCATAGCCTTGCGTGTCAACTTAGCAAGCGCTAAACCGGCAGCCAACACTCGTCAGTCGCCAGTCGTCAGTTGTCAGTCAGATTTTAAAAAGCTGTAACCTTAAGTAACTGCACGGAATTCCTTTGGGGAAGTGAAAGAAGGCAAAGCAGCGTCTGTGCCGTGTTGCTTGCCACAAAGAAGAAGCAGCCGCAAATGGCACAAAATAGATAAGTATATGTATGCGTACATCTGTGTCTATGTATGTATGTTAGCATGTGTCTGTGTAAGTACAGAGTACAGCTATTTCATTTGGCCATTTCAACAAACAAGTCCGCTGAGTCAAAGCAGCCCTCATAAAATTGTGTTTAACCACAGAGACACAGAATTATAAATGAGTAGCTGCGGAAAAAACAACAAAAACCAGGGCAGTCAAGTAAACATGTGTTGTGACCGCTTTTCTCAATTTGCTTTACCATTTATGTGGCCCACTTAGCACTGCATCCTGTAAACGCGAACAAGAATGGGGCCGAAACTGTGCGCAGAGAAAAATGTAAAAATTGTTGCAATAAAATGTTGGGACCAAAAAATTGCATTACCAAAGAAAGAACAATGTTAAAAGTTGTAACAAGTACTTAAAAAATTACTTTTTCTTTGTGCGTCGAATTTTATACTTTTTTATGCTCAATTTGGCTGGTATTTGAATGCGCGAGTTGTAAGTAAAACACTAAAGAAAAGTTCAAGTTCTAATAGACTTAGACTAAAAAAATTGTAAGATAAAACAAAAGGAAATTGTCTTGAAAAACTTTGTAAATAAATACTCTCGAAATATATTAGAATTTGATTAATACTAATTAGTAAAAGTGCGTGATTACCATTCGGAATTCACTGAGAGGTCGTTGGTTCGAATCTCGGTGAAAGCAAAATTAATAAAAACATTTTTCTAATAGCGGTCGCCCCTCGGCAGGCAATGGCAAACCTCCGAGTGTATTTCTGCCATGAAAAAGCTCCTCATAAAAATATCTGCCGTTCGGAGTCGGCTTGAAACTGTAGGTCCCTCCATTTGTGGAACAACATCAAGACGCACACCACAAAAAGGAGGAGGAGCTCGGCCAAACACCTAACAGAAGTGTACGCGCCAATTATTTATTTTTTTTTTTAATTAGTAAAAGTAGATCCATATCCCGTCTTTGTAACTTTACCCAATAAATGCAGGCTAACAGCCAACGATAATAATTATGCACTGGAAAAAAGAAAGCAAATAGAAGGTTGCAGAGTAGCTAATTAAATCTTTTCAAAATAAACCTAATTACGTGTAGTGGCAGCAGCGGAGGAAACATCAAACCTTGACTCTCACAGATTTGTTCTATGACAAATACGAGCGCAGTATTAAAACTGAAGCTGATGTGCCTGTAGTTGTGTACACAGGCAGGCTAACCTCCGCATTTAAATTAGTTTTGTTTGAATTACAAGACAGTCGCAACTCAAATTCACTGAGTAGAAGGATCAAGAGTGGGTGGAGATAACAATGTATTTGTTAGTTGACATTCACACTCACATTTTTCATATGTGAGTGTTTACTTAAAAGATACTGTCTTGATCAAAACTTGAGCAGAAGCTGGTGTTAATAAATAACTTTTTTTGTTTTCATTTTATTAATTGTTTTTAGTTTTTACTTATATCTGTATAATTTGTATAAAAAATATAAAAAACTCAGGATCTCGTAAATAAATGTTAATCACCATCATGAGCTTCACAGTCTTTAGCAGACCTTCATCCATTTAACTGGATCATTAGTCAGATCCTTCCATTTTGCAACGCTTATTGTCCTTAGATCATTTACAATGAAATCCCAGCCTAGAAGAGTACCTATGTAACAGGCAATTAGCCGTGACACAAGCCCTAACTTTCAAGATGCTCTCGCTTGAGAGATTCTCCTCACCTTTTCTTGCCTATTTGGGGATAAATTAGTCTGATTGTAACACACATTATTTTTCTCTTCATGGCCCATTAGCCTCCAGGAGAAGATTATTTTGTATCCTTGATCAACATGTTGCCAAAAGAATACCAATACTTCCTCTGTTTTCAAGCAGTGGAATCTCAGTACCCTTCCTGGCCAGCTCATCGGCTATATCTATGTCCTGGAACCCCTTGCAGATGGTGCTAATATCGTTTAGAGCTGCCAGGCATTACTGAGTAACCATTGGTCTTAGTATAACTGCCGCCTGGCTATTCCAGAAAATATTTATCTTAGTTTTTGTTACGGTGTGTGTGTTAACGTACCACAGTTACCACCTTCATGCTAAGACTTCTGCCTGGTAGACGCTACAGTAGGGTGGAAGTCGGATAGATAATTCTAGTTCTAATTCTTTTCAAAAAAAATTTATTTTCCTCTCTTCTCCATGTTCATTGAGTTTTCCACTCTCTTCTTGATGGGATATTAGTCCTGAAGAACCTTTTGAAAGTGGGTTTAGAGAAAGAGTAGTCGATTTCTTGATTACAGCTACTCATAGTATGTAAAATAGTATAGAACCGTGACCGAATCGTCGGGCCTTCCCTAGCGCCATACTTTTAAGTCTGAGCGCTGAAGCGACGGCCACTTGTTTTTCTACCATATTTAGAACTGGCAAGTTGACTAGCACCTTGAATGCTTTATTTGTTCCTTCGTTATGTCTCTGCCCTGCAGAGTGAGCCATATATTTTTATTCCTTTCGAAAGTTATTATTTCTGATGTTTTAAGCATCCATTCCTCGCAACCATAAGTACGAATTGGCCTGATTAGCGACTGATACATGCCAAGTTTCTGCACTCTTGTTAACAATAGTGATTCTCAGAAATTGTAATTATAATCAAAAACTTCTACAATCTTGTTTTCGTGCCAGAGCTTACCCACTCCATAGGTGTTTTGCGTCATTATTCTATTGTAACTAAAGGGTTTTCCAATAAGAGGTGTTATTTTGATATTAGAGGTGATATTTCATTGCTTGTGTGGCACGTAGCGTCGTCTTGTTGAAAGTATACGTTGTCCAGATCAATACCATCCAATTCCGGTCATAAAAAATCGTTAATCATCTCTCGATAGTGCAATTCATTCACCGTAACTGTTGCTCCAGCTTCATTTTCGAAAAAGTACTGTCCAATGACTCCACCGGACCATAAACCGCACCAAACAGTCACACGTTGAGGATAGAGAGGCTTTTCAACAATAACTCTTGGATTTTCTGAGCCCCAGAACCGACAATTTTGCTTGTTGACGAAGCCGCCGAGGTGGAAATGGGTCTCATCACTCAAGATGATTTTTCGATGGAATACCGGATCATTTTCATGCATTTCAACCACCCAATCAGCAAAGACACGACGTTGTTGATGAGCGGCCGGCTTGAGTTCTTGTGTTGACTGGACTTTATAAGCCTTAAGACCCAAATCCTCATGCAAAATACGGTGTAATGACGATTGTGGAATGCCTAATTCCAAAGAGCGACGAGGAATGCACAAACCTGAGTTTTCTTCAACACTTTCGGCTACAACATCAATATTTTCGGTTGTTCTTGAGCGACGTGCACGGGTTTTATTCTTCACATCACTTACTTGTCTCAACAGCTCGGATGTTTCACCAACTTCTGTATTGCGGTCCGACAAGGTGCTTTACGATGACGCAAAAATGTTCGAGTTTTACGAACCGTCTCTGCCAAATTTTCACAATTTTTATAGTGGATTGTAATAATTTCAATGCGTTGTTTAAGCGTGACATCTACCGAAATAGCGGGCTATTCACCTGTTATTAGAAAACACTTTACGATTTAAATGGCATCTTATCGGTGAAATCATTGCATTGAAATTGGGAAATCACAAAGTCAACTTGCACGAAAAGATCAGGAATTCCCTCCCTTTTTTATGATTAAGCTCCTTTTCCAACATCCGAACCATCTGAATGTCCAAATCTGCCTCTCTTTATCTTTTTCTCGGCTGTTATGGGAGGCTTGTTGCTGGCCACTGACTGCATAATCTGGGTTTATTTGAGAGGCGCTATTAAAAAATTAATTTTACCAAAAATTATGTTTGCTTTGAAGAACACTTTGCATTACTCTTCCCTTCTCTCAATTCAATTTTTTCTTTCAATTTTTGGTTTCACTTTTTTCTCCAATAAAAGTATTAAATATTCATTAAAAAAATATTATTCACTTGAATCAGTTTGATTCAGAAATTTTTGCTAAAGTGATGCTTAAGTTTTATCCAATACTGTACTATGAGTGTACGCATTTAGGTCCCAGTTTCACTTGTTATCTCCAACACAAAATCTTTACTCAGTTTGCAAGCACAGAGAATTGTAATAAAAGTGAAATTTCTGACATTTCTATGATATTCTGTGCTATTTATTTCAATTCTGTAACTTTTTGCTCATATTTACACAAAATAATGAAACAAGCCCTGATGAGTTAATTAAATTTCATAAATTCATAAGCAGCAGGGCGAGAAAGTAAGCAGTTTTAAGAAGATAAAGAATTAAATAGCCTTGGTTTCAATGGTTTTTAAGCTGTTCAAACTTCTAAGGCTTTTAATTGAATTTGCTGAAAAATTTTCTATGACTTTGAATATGCATATTCTCCTAATTATCCTAAAAATATAGTAATCAGATATGTAGCCAATATTGCAATTAACTGTTTACCTTTTAATTATAAGGGCAAACGTGTTCTTACATAATCGTCATTATTAGTGATTTTTTTTTTTTGTTGAAGAACAAGATGGATGGTTCGGCACAAAATAATTTAAATTAAAAAAAAATAAAAATAAAAATAAACGATCGATCAAATGAAATGAATTAAAAATGTTTCCCATAATTTTCGTTTCATACACATTTGATCTTTAAAATAGGTAGACTGCCTTTATCTATTGACTTCCTTGTTCCGGTCCGAAAAAATGAAATTTTGAAAATAGCATCACTACTTGAAAATACCCGTTATATTAAGTTGCGTTATAGGTTGCACAGATTATTGTCTTAAAGCGTGATTTTGCGTGGCCACTAAAATAGGTACTTTGCGGATAACTCTTGTATTTTAACTAATTAAGGGAAAAATAGTGAATGCAACGTATTTTATATGACCGATTGAGGTCTGCAAAAGTTTTGCTATTTTTTGATTGGAAGTACCCTTAATTTCTACAAAATTTCATTTTAACATACTTGGTAAAATATCTTACCAATGTAGTTAGGAGCAGCCAGAAGCATTTATTATTATTATTTTTTTTTAATATTTTATGAAGTATTTTTCTCAATTAGCACGAAGATCGCTTAAGCGATTTTGGCCGAGCTCCACAAAGTACGCCAGTCGTTTCTATCTGGTGGTATTGTTGTTGTACCAGCATGTTGTTGAAGAGACAGTCCTTGGCCGGATATAAATCCGGGTCGCTCCGGTTATGTAGAACCGACTGTCATAGGAACGGTCGTTCCTTTCTCGTGCTATACGGCGCCAGTTAGACACACGAAGTTTCAATATAAAATATTTCAACTTACCTTCAACAAATATTGAAAAACAAAACAAAAACTTATTTTGGTCGTAGTTACTATATAGCAAACTTTTTTAGTCTCCTCTCCCAAGTAGTGATTTGGAGAGGCCATGAAAATTTTTACTGGTTCATAAAAGAAATTTTAAGTTTAGTAGCAAAATTGGTAGTGATTTAATTAATTTTTAATTTAAAAACTTTATTTTATCTAATTTGAAATTTACAAATTTTCAACAATATATTACTACCAATTTTCCGAATCGATTTTTGAATACGTTGACTGCCCAACCCCGTTATTACAAATTGAATTTGAAATTTGAAAATGGCGAGCCAAGAAGCACCGAGAATTTGGTAACTCCTAAAACACTCAGGCTAAACAGCCCATTGTATTCTGGAAAGAAAAAGGGTAGATAACCAAGGAGGAAAGGAGAGAGGTAAAAGAAGGAAAGAGATAAGATAAAATAGACACAAAGACAGGGATGGCTAGTCCTGTACAATTTTCCTAAAATATACTAAAGTTTGGGAAAACGAATATTACTTATTCCCATGGCCTTGGAACCCAAAATTTGTTGCATTGCTCTAGTAAATGCAGGGCAATCACAGAGAAAATGCTTAGTGCTCGCGCCGCCTCTAATCAAGTTATGTGGTCATATGATGCGATATTAGTGGCGTCTGGTAATAACGCTCTTTTTGTAAATTGCTGATCAAACTCATGGCTTCTGTAGATCCGATCATTGGATCTGGTTCCTGTGGGTTAACCTCTGATCCGCAGTTGTCCAATTTATCGGCAATTTCGTTTCCTTGAACATCAAAGTGTTTTGGAACCCATTAAGTGCAAGCTTATTCCATCTTGTAACAGAATTGAACTTCTTCTTACATTCTTTAATAACGTTTGAGGTTTCCTTTGCATTCTCCATGGCCTTCAGTGCCGCCTGACTGCCAATAAAGACTCCAATCTGTTTCCCACTCCAGCTCCTCTCAATTATCCATTCTGCTACTTGGGAATGGGAAATATTTTCGTTTTGAAAACAGTTGCCATGGGGACATAGTTTGTCTGTGTCCTGAAGTTCCATCTTCGTACCATAAACTATATTTATGGAGCCCATACATTGCTTTTATTGCTTCCTGTTGTATCCTAAAATCCAATGGGAGCAACTCAAGCTTAGCATTTGGGGTATCACCGGAGGCTGCACTCATGGCAACAGTTTGTTGACAGCAGTTTGTATAGTTCCTGACGTGTGGACTTAACCATGGTCCGTCGCCACCAAACCACAGAGCCATATGTGACGATTGGTTTGGTAAGTTCTGTGTATATCAACAGAACCGCAGCAGGTTTCTGGCCCCAGGTTTCCAGGTTTTACCAAAGATCCCATGGCATTGCTTTGAAATCCTTATTGCGCGACACCTTCTGAGAAACATGCGTCTTTGAAAACAGTTTCTTATCCAAAATTGTTCCTCCATATTTAACTACGTCAACAAGACTCCGTCCATCCAATTTCCGTTTTCTCGTGAACAAGACTAAAGTAGTTTTGTTCGGATTGATGGAAAGACCCTGTCTCGTGCAACAGTCATCGATTTTATCCAGAACTCTCGGAACTCTAAAAAAATTTCGGGTATGTAGTTTTATAGATCATTGAATTTTGGTATAATGAGGTGCAAGTTTCTAGTAGACCAAAAATCACACTGATTCGAACTTTTTTCGGACGCGATTTTGTGCATTTTCTCCATTTACCACCTACTGCACATTGTTTTTTTATGTGGAAATAAGCACCCAACATGGAAAATTGGTATACACTTCATTTTAACACTGACGGTATTTATATTACTTCACAAAAATTTGTTGCAAGCGGTGACTTTTCACTCTACGCCTAAGTAATAACTCATCAAAAATAATAATTTAACTCAACAAATCTATCCAATTTTCAGAATGAGAATAAAAATTGAATTGAACTGAATTTTCATTAAACTGGTTTCCCTGATTGGACCGTTTTCTTTTTCATATACATTTTTTTTAATTCGAAGCGCCACTGAATTTTTTGCAAGCTGATTTTCCCCACTCAGCCAACAGAAGTTTTATGCTATCATTTTAAAACACAAACCCCACTTTTGCTGCTGTTTCTTGATGCGGACGTTTGTTTACATATTGAAAATGTTGCTCGCCTTTGGGATGAACACGTGGTTCTCTAGGCGATTCCCGGCTCTCTGTTTGTTTGTTTACACTTGGCGAGTTTGCAGCAAAAGCCTGTAGCCGGTGTGGTAAGCCACGTGGTTGAGCTAAAAATAGCTGAAAGAGACAGAGAGATGAGAGAGAATCGCATGACAAAAGTTTCATTGACAAATTTTAGTACAGCTCTCTTCCAGGGTTACCACAGACCTGAAATGAGAATACAAAGCAATTTTTTTCTCTCTCTCTCTCTCTTTGTTTGTTTATTTTTTCAAGTTTCTTCGTTGTTCACCCACACAAACTTGCATACCCACCTACAGCTGGTAGCACAACACAAAGGCTTATGCGCCCAAAAGTAGGCAACAATGCATCATAAACATATTTATGTTTTCCATAGCAATGAATTTAACAGAGTTCATAACAGCAAACAGAGAATAAAAAAGTCAACAGTCCCGGCAAATGTTACGGCGACCACATCGCTGGCTGTGAGAGTGACCACGTGGACAAACAGTGCGGTGCCCAAGGATGCAGCACCAGCAGCATGAATGCTAACAACCACAGCTTCTGCATCTGTCACATTCGCATCTGCGCCTTCCGCCTCAGTTCGTTGCTGCAGCTGCCTCAACTGCCTTGGCTGCCACATTGAGTTTTTACTTCAGTCACAGCGGCAATTTAATTCAGTTTAGAACGTGGGCTTGAACGAGACGGTTCGCTACTTGTCGGCAACATCAAGCAAAGTGGAAACAGAATTTGAAATTCAAGCAGAAGCCAAGCAAAGGCAGACAGTGAAAATACAAAGAAAAAATAGTTGTGCTGACAAGTGTTGCCAAATTGAGAGGTGTTCAAGTGTTCAAGTGAACTGTGCAAAACGTGCTCAAATACATACTTGGCAAAAATGTTAAATTCGAAAATATTGCAATTTTCGTGAGTTAAATAAAATGAAATTCCAAGGCACTTGTGCCAGACTAAATTAGTGGCCGAGCTATGGCTGAGTGCGCTAGTGAGATTTTAGCGAGCTAATTGCTTTCCGCTTTCGGCTATCCTTTGGCTTATTGACTTCTCGCTCATCTACTATTCACTCCATTGCGCTAAAGTGGACAAGTTGAAGGCCCGAAATTTAACAAAATACTATTTAATAAATTTATAAGCACTTTCTGGCGATTTCGAATAGTTTAAAAAAAAAAAAATAAAACATTTTTTAAATAAAGTGCGCTTCACTTAGACAATAACGCTTGCCACCAGCGGTGGTCGCAACAGTTTCGTTACATATAAAAAATTCTCGATAGTGGCACGTGCCGGATGTGCGAATGAAAACGTGATAACAACAACACGAACAACCAGCTTATTTCGCTAGTGAAAATTAAGAAAAAAATATCAAATGGGAGCCAAAACTTGAAAGCGAAATAGCGCCAACGGAATTGTAATTGTAAAAACGTGATTGCACCTGAAGCAGGGCAGAGCAGAGTGAAATTTTTGGTTCGGCGCGTTGTCTGTCATTATTAGATCCGCTCAAGTTTAAACGTGCAGATGTAGAGGCGCATACATTTTAATTAAAGCCCCAAACGCATTCCCTAAGAGCAGCTTGCGCTTTCCGCGCCTCAGCCAACGGTTTCCGCCATCAAATCGGCATCATCATCAGCAATATCCGCTGCGATAGCGGAAGAGTGGATTCGAGAAGACAGTGAAATTACCTCTGCCATAAGTTGTGAAATGTGCGTACAGAATTTTTATTTTTTTATTATTTATGGAAAATGCAAATGTGACTGCCCTCATGAAAATATATTTATGCTCATAATATTAGAAGAAGACGAAGAGTATAAATGTTTTGCATTTGTTGCTCTGTGTGCCGTTGCTATTTACTTTTCATAACTAAGCCTAAATTTATATGCACATTTCTTTATGAATTAAATGTTTTCCTTTTTCATGTGCTTTGGAAAATCTACTATGCAGTGAAAATCTTTTCATGTCCTTGTTTGTGCCTGCGGCAACGCGCAACAATAAAGCTGGTGGCCGTGAAAGTGGGAACAATGCGCTTTTACACTGTTTTCATATCCGCTTTCCAGTCACTGCCTCCGCGTGCTAATGCTCAGCACCACCGTAATGCACACTGCTTGTTTGGTTTTCTTTCACTTTGCTTTCACTTTTAAGCAAAAATTCGACTGGCTTTTGATGAAATGTTCTCATTTCCTACATTTCTCCGTTGCTCATGCTTCCTTGTGGGAATTTCGCTTTCAATTCGTTGCTCTGCAAATGCTTTTGAAGAGTTGTGGAATATTTTTGAATTTTAAATGATTAGCAAATGCTTTAATAAATTTTTGAAATGGTAATAACAAATATTTCACAAATTTTACCATGGAATGGATTTGGAAATTTGATATACTTCTTGCCTTAGACCTTCATAAGAATATTACACGGCTAAATAGGCAGTTTTTTCTATTATGCGTTCTCAGAGAAATGGAAAAAGCACCTACGCCAAAGGTTAAGCCAAAAATACATTTATAGGCTCAATAAATAGTAATTTCGATGTTCTATAATTCGAAGAAACTGTGAAGCTTGGCGTGTAAGTAACGTTAAGTGATAAAAATAAGCATAGGAGGAACCTTTTTCAACGGAAAAAAGAAATTAATCAATTCTGGAAAAAGGCGTTTGTTCGACCTGTATTAAGCTTCCTAAATTATTATTATATATATATTTTTTTTTTTTCAAATTAATATAAAGAAGCCTTTTCTAAGCATGTCCATCCTGACCAACAGCATCTACATTGTGCGATGACCAAATTTGTCAAATTGTCTTTAAACCTTATTAGATAGTTTTATTAAAAATTATTAGGTAAAATGGATACTTTTTTACCATATCATTATTATTGTGACAGCTAATTTCTTGCAAAAATTGCTCGTTTTCTTAACAAAAAATTGTTTCCGAAAAGTTTAAGTTATTTTTTTACTGTTGTTTTTTTTTTCTTTTTTTTTTGAAAAAAAAACAGTAAAATTGTCATATATCAGAAAAATCCTTCTGTACTTCTACGCAGATCATTACTAATTGTGAGTATACATTAAAAATTTATTTTAAGTTTTTAAGTCAATTCGTCAAAATGGGATAAGAGTTCGGCCAACTTGAAAAATGTTCGGAAGAAGCGCATTTAACGTTTCTAGTGTGGTACGCATTGGACTGAGAGGGACTACAACAAAGCTCAAAATATAAATATGTAATTAGTGCAGCCTCTACGCTATGGCTGCTTTGTTGTGATGAAGTTTTTAACAGTGAGTAAAATTTGTTTAATAAATATAAAAAAAATATTGAGCGAATTTTCACCCTCCTATTCCTTTAAGTAGGTACTTCAGTAGGTAATAGGGCAGATTTTAAGCAAATAAAAGTCTTTGTTTTAATTTCCGCAATAGTCTAAGTATTTTTTTTTTGCTGCCAGTTCATGAATGATAGTCTAACTCCTCATAGAATATTATAAAATAACTCTACTTATGGACATTCTGTAGCGTCGCTAGCCATCTCACGTTAAAAAAGTTTAAAACATTGCATCAAAATTATGCATCAGACCATGTCCTCTTGGACAAGCAGCCAAAAATTTGTGAGAGTGGAATTTTGCAGGTAAACAAGATATTTATGAGGGCAAGGGAAGCTTTCTGAAATTTTTAAATTTAATAAAAAAATAGATAAAACCAACTTGCAAATTGGTGTGGAAAAATTGTAAATATGAGCCATGCGTTTCCGAATTGTACGACTTATTTCAAAAGAGGATATGTCCCGGATTGACTTCCTTTAAGGTACGCACGCTAGAAATTTAATCGTGCTTCTCCTTCTATTTGCGGCGCGCGTCTTGATATTTTTACACAAATGGAGAAAAACCACTGACAGACAGCAAGTGGTTTTATATGAGGAGGCTTTCACGTACGGACGCTATTGAGAAAAACTCTTTCTATCAATTGGTGTTTCATGCCTTCAATGGGTGTTCAACGCGGACGCAATAGTTCCCACTACGTCTTCACGTAAAACTTAATTTTAGATTTCGAACTAAACCAATATATGGAATATTTTGCATTGAGAAGGCACTGTTCTGGCAAATTGTTGAAATGTTGCATTTCGATTCGGGCCTCGTTAATTGCCTCTTAAGCACCTTCTGTAACTCTTAATCGGCAACAAAATAGATGCTAAAGTTGAAGTAGTGGCGTCTTATGCTTACCATTAACTATATTATCATTCGTTTGTACTTTGTAATTTCTTTACCAGCTTAGCCTACGACAATCGTATGGCATTCATTGGCAAATTTCAGAAATTTATTGTTATAGTGCAAAAATTGCTCTCTAAAGCACCAAATTATTATTCTTAATAAAGGGAGAGAAAAATAGACATCACCAAAATATCATATTTGGTATTGCTTCATCTACACCCATGACTATATTCAAATATTGAGGGCAATTGCCCTCAACGAGCAAACAAAATAAAGAAGCAGAATGTCCAAAATTAGAAGAATAACAGCATAGACTTCGTGGTGTCAACGTACATAGTAACGTATTCATTGGTGAAGTGCTACTGAAGAAAAAGACTCAGTTCCCGGAACTCGAAATATATTGATCACTTGAGATATCAAGACATCGAAATTGTATTATGAGTGGAATTCAATCATCAGTTCCACAGTGATGCGATTCCGAGGGTAATAATATTACCTTTAATAAGTAACTTACATGCATTTAAATATCAAAACTTGGTTCTACAGAATTGCTTTTTTGCTTCTATTTGCACTTTATTCAACTACTCAAGCGCGATTTTTTAGATATAAGATAAAATATGAAGTATTTCTTTAAGAGTGCACGAATCTAGAAAATGACCATCTTGGTAAAGCTACAGCTGTCAAGTTTGGCGGCAATATTTATTTATAGTCTTGTTCGATAACATAATTATGCGTAATATATGTATGTATATATAAATATGGGTGTTTGGAAGAGGTACTCCTCCTTTTTGTGTTGTGCGTCTTGATGTTGCCCCACAAATAAAGGGACGACAGATGGTTTCTTAAAAATGTGTAATAGTTATTAATAATATTTGCGAGAAGGCATTTACTAACGCCTAAAAATTACCCATTACTAAGAAACTTAGAGAGCAAAGCATTTTGCTTTTTTTTGGTTTTGCTCTCTTCCCCTTTTTCTTTTTAAACAGGCAAAAATAACAAAGATTTCAATCACATGGTCCGCAGTTTTGCTATTTATCTTTACAATCAGTATCTTTTGCTATCAGTACGGTTTTTGGCTTTTTATATAAGTTTTTTTATACTCCAAAGACTACCTTTTTTATATTCCTAAGATTACCTTGGCGAATTTCCATGAGAATAAAAGAATACAGTTCTTTGAAACATTTCGAAATGTATTACTACAGTTTTGTGTATATGTAGTAAACGCCTGATACAGTGAACACTTCGACGTAGTGAACACTGAATTTTTTGCATGAAGCTCCTACTTTAAATAGTGGGCAATAGCAATCCTCTAAATAGTGAAAAAAATTTTAAAAGCAACCCCAAAGTAGAAAGCCACGAAAAGCACGTAAAATAATTATAAATGAAAGCAGCTATTCCCTTAAATTTTAATGTGGCTTTGGTTTGGCTGCTTTTTTAAGGTTAGCGTAAATATCTGCCTAAAGTAACATTTGCTTAAGGGGGGACCCTCATTTAGACGGTCGAAAAATGCATCATTTTTGGGAATTTTTTTCTCAGGTAAAATAACTTCAAACGTTTTGTAATTCATAAAGTACTTTAATAAATGTCTTGACTGTCTACAAAAATTTTCGGAGAAGAAAAAAAAACATTTTAAGTATGGAAATATACACCTCGTCCATGGCACCTCATTCTATCTGTGTACATTCTAGCGCTCTGAATTTTTTTCTGAAATAAAAAAACCAAATTTTTTTTAAAACTTTAGAATAATACCTTCGATGTGACATTTTGATTTTAAAAAAAAATGTCGAAATTGATATTTTTTACCCAGTTTTATGTTAAAAGTGATTTTTCATGCATAAAAATTGAATTTAAAATTACAAAAAAATATGAAAATCTTTTTTTTAAAAAAACACTTAATGTCACATTGAAAACAATTTAATTATCTTTAAAATGAGCTATTGTAAAGCCTGATTGGTTCAATACAGCGTTCTCAATTGTGTACACAAAATCGAAAAATGATGTTTCGAAAAAAACGCGTTTAAAGTTTTGGATACAGGCGATCAGGCCACCCGTCGCGTCCTGTTAAAAATTTTGTCACTCCTTCAAAAATACAGATATCGACTTGAAATTTTGAAAGTATATTCTTAAATAGTTGTAGAATAGATTAAAATTATTTCCAAAAAATCGATTTTTTTGACCCGATAAATGAGGGTCCCCCCTTAACAAATTTTGAGATATATCAGTTTTATGAGGTACAGCTATACTCACTAGCGTCAAATCTAGATCGATAACCTTGTTGTTGGTTTCATATGGACATTTTTGAAATAAGTGAGCCAAACAGAGAGATGCAGAGCAGAGAAATGGCGAATGAAAGAGGTCTATTATCTTTCAACAGACAGTGGAAGGCATCTAAGAGGAAGACTTTTAGACAAAGCGAGCATTTATTATAATAATCTCTTGCATTTATTTAGACATGCATTAGAATTTTGAGCAAATATAATAAAACCAATTACGGTACATAAGATGTTAACTTTGATTCGGCGAACAGCCTAACATAAGTACTGTGAACAGGCCTAGCAAGAAATGAACCAGTTTCTTTGAAAGGAATGAAGGAATGTGAGCTTATTTTATTTTATATGGAGGTATTAAAGGTTTTGCAGCTATTTAAGGTTTTGTAGTATAATAACTTTTGTGTTTTTGAAACATTAAATTTATCATCTCATCATTTCTTTAATGTCATTAACACACTCTTATACTTTTAATGGCTTCACGCCACTTTGAAAGCCAGCAAAAGGTAAAATTCTTACATTCACAAAATGTAACTACGCGACCTCAATCGAAGCAAACCCAAATTATTTTTATGGAATTTTTATTAAATTCTTCAATATTGAAAAAAATCAAAATAACAAAATAAAAGGACTTTATTTCCACAATTACTATTCAACCAAAATTATTTATACTCTTACTATTAATATATTTTACCTTTTTTCATCATAATCAAGGATTTAAATGGCTTGAAGGGATATAATGATTTGTTTTTATTAAATTTAGTGATTTAAAATCTTCATTATCACGAATTGAAGTTTTATAGAAGTTTGTGTATGGTTCGCCTTTTAAAACTCTTATCAAACATATTTTCGACCAATTTATTACTAGTTAATGCTGAAACATTTTTCGCCTTCTTTTTATATATTTGGCATTTTTTATAATGGTGTAATAGCCTTTAGAGACACACAATATTTTTTTTTCATATGGTACTCTCCTATAGTACAGCATCATTTGGTAGATAGGACAGAATATTATTTTCTTATAATTTTACGCCATTCTTGGAGGACAGATCAACTTTAAGCCACATTAAGGGGTTACATACGTCCAGCAGCGCCAAAACTACGCAAAAAGAAAAATTGTTTTTAGAAGGGATAACAATAGAAATAAATATAAAAAAAAGTGTGTGTTATTTATTAGTATATAAACTTTATAAAAAATGCATTTTAGTTTTTTTTTACAAACATTAGTATATAAAAAATCACGTGATCCAAAGCACAATGAAAAAAAAAATTTGCCCATCATTTCTAATTAAAATGTTGATGGATCTGTAAAAAGCAAAAAGAGTCCTGTAAAGTTCTAGTTATAGTCTGTCGAGCCGGATTTTTGAGTGTCCAAAAAATTTTCAATTTATGGCATTTAAAAAACAAAGTTTGCGATTTACGTCAAAAATATCACTCTTTAATTATGTATGTTTATAAAATTTTTTTAATAAAACTATCAAATATCCGGCTTGACAGGCTATAGAGAAAACACTTTGGATTATTTAAAAAACACCGCATCAAAAAATATTAAAAACTGTATGAATTATAATGCAGACCCTGCCGGAAAAAAATAGTATCGAGAAGAAACGAAATAACGGTCAGCTACCTCAAACGAAGGACAGCTACCTCTGCGCATAAAAATCTCGTCGGGCAGTTACATTTTCTACCATAACTTTGTGTCTATGAGGAATTTTTACAATCAACTTCCAATAAAATTATAAAGAATAATATTCCGTAAAAAGTCGATATCTCGAAAATCCTGGACGTACATATGTAACCCCTAATAGACAATTTTAAATTTTCATTTCCAATTTGTTCAATGCATATATCGCTGTAGGTTATTACATATTTTTTGGCGTGATCACATTTTCTAAATATTTCAAGAAAGAAAAAGCAAAATCTTGAGCAGGCCTTGATAACTTTGGATAATGAACGGCAATAAACTGAAATTCCGAGAAAATATAAAAATATTTGCGTCATTTTCAATATCGCCACTCATAAAAATGCACTAAAGAAATTATGTAGTACAATTTTCAATTCAAAAGCAGGCGGTCTTTGAGGAAAGTGCACTTACACCATTTTCAAAGTCATTATATTTGTAACTTCATTAATTACGAAAATTTGTAATACCTAATAAAACAATGAATATTTCAATAGATTTTTTTGGAAAAAATTTATAAATAAAAAGTTCATAGTATTGTAAACATTTTTATCATTAACTAAGTTTTTGTGAAAATGGGCTTACTCCAATTTTAAGGGAAAACGGCTCACTGAGTTCATTATATCCAGACACAGCTATATTTTGAACACATTAATTGTGGCTCCAACTCATATAAAGTCGAACGAAGTAATTGCTAAATACCATTCGTACATACTTACATACACATGCGCAAAATTATTGAAATTATTGGTATGCGATATTAGTTTTGAGTACAATCAAATGTTATTTATTATAATTAATGAAATGAAATCAAAATAACTGTACTTAGCCTAAGGCGGCTCAGTTCGGGTATTTGCTTGAGCACATTTACATATATGTTAACGAAGATTTATTATTATGTTATTCTACCAAACACAAATTGCCAAATACTTCATGCGTGAGAGGCCTTGGAACGTTTTACGAATTATTAATTGCATAACGACAAAGTTTATATGGGCAAATGGCGTCTCAACACACACATTCACATGAATATGATTTGTTTGTATGTATGCACATTAGGAAAGTCAATCATTTTGGTAAAGTGTATTTCGAGATATATCCAGGGTAACTAGGAGAGCTCGATGCCCGATAAATAAATTTCTTAAGTTAAGGAAAAAAGAAATAAGTCTAAAGATTTTCTTTATAAAAATTCGCAGTACTTTGTAGTGAAAACAACACAAAGAATGACGTGCGAAAGCAGAAACTATGTTCTTCTGTACTGTTTTTTATTTTATTTTTTTTTTGTTTTGCTATAAATTTACTGAGATAAGGTCATGGCATTTATTTCTTGATATTGATAACCGGCATATGTCCGCGACGACTATGAGTTACATGATCCATTCTTCTTCTTCTTAGGTTAACAGTCGGTTATGACCATAACTACATCAACAAATTTTCTCCTTTTTTCCTTTCTTTCTTTATTCTATCCATAACTTCATTTCTCCAGTTGTGTACGTCCATTTCCTTGAAATCTGTAATCGAACCTTCTTTTTCTTCCTCCAATCGGTATTAATATAAAACCTTTCCTAGCATATCACCCTTTTAGGCTTACGCAGCACGTTCCCTAGATGGATTGGGTTTTAATAGAACGAGTTACAGTTTGTCTTTCAAGAATTTATTCGATTTTATTGTTATAACAAATGCGATAGGTGTATAATCTATTGTTTTAAACGAACCATTTACGAGTATATTCCTTAAAAGCATAGAAACTGATGAATATCAATTGTTTTCAGCGTCCGTACTTCTGTGCAATACGTAAGGTCGGGACGTATCAGTAAATTCTTATTTTCTTCTAAATCAAAACATTATCTAAATAGTTTTATGTTAAAATAATAGGCCTTATTTGCAACCTGGATTCTGTCGTTTATAGCTACCGCCGATATAATTCAATGTCTGCTGATAGTGTAATATCTAAGTATTTGAATTTAGTGATATTTCTAAAAACAAGTTGTTTACAGTTAGATCATCGCGTGTAGTTATAGTGTTGTTAGCTGATCGAATCATGTATTTTACTTTTAGTTTAAGGGTGCGTGTAAGAGTGTTCCTGCTTTTAGCCATAATAAAAATATCATCACCGTAGGCACATATCTATAAATCAATATTAAATAATATTCCATTCATGCTTATTTCTGGAACAGTCATGTGTATCATCAAATTGAATACTAAAGATGATAATACGTTCCCTTGTTTTGGACTTGGAATGGGTCTAATAGGGCATCTTGTACCAGTACTTCATTTGCTGTTTTCGACAATCTACCGAGAATCAAATTAATTACATACTTTCAAAGGTACTCCAATTTTCTGAAAGCAGTATTTTATTTGTTTCTATCTCTGTCAAATGCCTGTTTGAAGTCAACAAAGAGGCAAAATATGTGTATGTATATCAATGTTATATTAGTAGACTTTTCGAATATCTGACGGCTGTTTCTGAAACCACATAGTACATTCAATCATTCCAATTTTTTAGCACTTGTCCCAGTGAATCTGGCCATATGGCGTCAATGGTGGCTTGAATATTGAAATACATCAACTGTAAAGTGCCCTGGTGCAATGGCATGTTGGAACCAAATTTCATTGATATTTAGCTAATTATTTTTTGAAAAAAAAATCAATCAGCTTGACTTGATAGCGCTCGCGATTCGCCGCAACGGTAGTTTCTTCTTCATTTCGAAAAAAATAACACCTGACGATCCGGCCAGTGTTCTATGAACTTCGCGAATAGATTCTTTTATTTTTCAAAGTAAATGTTCACCATTTGGAAAAGATTTAGCGTTAAACGATTCATATTGACTTGTCGAAGCTTATTAAACACAGTTTGCCATTCTCAGCTGTCAAACCATAGCTATCGATATCGATAGTTCCTATGCAGCTAAATAAAACACTCGGTATATAAATATATATATTGCCGCGTATACCCATTATTGGTTATTTGAACGAATTCTCCTATTTCGGTATGCGTCTTAATGTTTTTCCACAAATGGAGGGACTTACAATTAAATGATTTTTTATGAGGAGTTTTTCAATGACAGAGATAAACCCGGAGAGATGTCATTGCTTGTAGCAAATACGTAGGCACTTTTGAAATTTATAAAATAAGATTAAATTTAAATTAAGTCATAACAAAATTAGATTTAAAAAAACATAAGAAAAAAAAAATTCGAGAAATTCAAATAATATCACAAATTGCAAATGACAAAAATTTGCAATATAACTCAAATAATATAGCTATATAACATTTAAGCAGAATCTGTGAGTGGGCAGTTACTTCGAGCATAAAATTAAATGAAGCAAAATCCGTTCATATTGACTTTATGTACAATAAAATGAAATATATAAATACATCATATATAAATGCAGTGCAAGTCCCGTATCATAAAAAGACGCGCTCTGGTACGCGTCAGTGACCTTGAACACAATCTTGGCAAAGAACCAGTTGCCGTCGTAATTAGGAAAAATATCCTACCTAATATAAATAAGCTATCTCAACATGTTAACAGCGGCGTCTTAGTCCTCACCGACCGACACAAATGGTTTGAAAGGTTGAAACGCAAAGCGCCACATCACCTCATACAGTAATCCACTCATTTGCAAGTCTTGTGCGAAGCATCATGATATTAATTGTGTTTTATAAACACCGAAGAAAATTGTTCTTTGGTTTATTTATAGTTAACTATTTTCAATGAAAACAAAAATAAAGCATGTAGCACAAATAAATTAAGTTAGGATTGAATTAAACCAGATTTCTACGTTGCCCGCACGACAGGAAACACCCTCAGTAATCTTCCTAAATTTCCAGTTATGTTCAACAGCCTACATACAGCTTCCTAGATCTCCTGCTTCCTAAAGTATCCCGGACTCTTCTCGAGTTAATAACCCATTTTTCGTCGACGCTCTAAATGCGGGGCAACAAATCCAGATTTCACGGATTTCATTTCTTAGATCACAATGAATCTTGTAGCCTGTAATGTGAATCATTCTTTCTTACGATGCCCCAAAAAAATAAGCTTGAAGATTTTTGCATGAAACACAATCAAAGCCTACTACAGGTTTAACACTTCCACTTAAAACTTCGATCTAAAACTTGGAAATCAAGATTTTTTCTTTCCATACATTTATTTATAGCGGTATTCGCGGTACGTAACTGTTACACCATGAATGTATAGCAAACAATTCTCCCTAATATTTTTTAAATTTTATTTTGGACTAAAAACGGGAATGGTTTATTATTTACCAAAACGAATTCATTGAAGGTGGTGGCATTAGGCCAAAAACAGCATTTTGAGCATTAGAAGTCACTTCAAAGTAGAAAACAAAGAAGTAACAAATAAATGAAAGCAAAATAGTTAAAAAGAATCAATTTATTTGTCCTGTTGAAATTATTTTAAAATGTACATAATAAATTTATAGGTTTTTTGTGCGCATTAGGTGTTTTGTGCACAATAGAAACCTTTATCGTCGGGAATATTGGCAAGAATGCGAATTACGTTTAACGGCCGGCATGCATTTAGAGATAGAATCATACGGCGATGTAACGGCTTTTGTCAGTCATTTGGGGTTCGAACCTGTGTATTCTACATCTGCACGTGAAAATTGATCAGTAAAAATTAAATCATTGCCTTTAAGTTGTATTCGGAATCATCTGAACCACTTCAACTGTTCTGATTCCTCGATTAGAACAGTCACAAATTGTCCTTTTCCGCTCATGTCTTCTTTAAAATAAATCGCGTATTTTCTCATTTTTTAATTTATTTATTAAAAGCCTTTGAACTTAAATTTATTATAAAATTATAATTATTATCAATCCAATTTTATGCTGATATCTGCATACACGCGGCCGCCGTAGCCGAATGGGTTGGTGCGTGATTACCATTCGGAATTCACTGAGAGGTCGTTGGTTCGAATCTCGGTGAAAGCAAAATTAATAAAAACATTATTCTAATAGCGGTCGCCCCTCGGCAGGCAATGGCAAACCTCCGAGTGTATTTCTGCCATGAAAAAGCTCCTCATAAAAATATCTGCCGTTCGGAGTCGGCTTGAAACTGTAGGTCCCTCCATTTGTCGAACAACATCAAGACGCACACCACAAATAGGAGGAGGAGCTCGGCCAAACACCTAACAGAAGTGTACGCGCCAATTATTTTTTTTTTTTTTTATTTATCTGCATGCACACGGCGAAAGAAAAAAACCAAATTAGCTGGATTAGAATATCGAGGCATTTAAAGTTGAATCTTCTAACCGGGGTCTGAACTTATTGCAAATAAAACCAGCTGAAGAAAAAGCCACTTTGCAAGTAAGTGTTAGTAAGTATAAGTTAAGAGGTTATTTTTTGTAATTTGGGTTAATGTTGACCTTCTTTCAATGAAAAAAAAAATTATCCCGGCATTCTTACCAACTAATTTCAAAACGTACATCCCTAATGCACGTGAATAACATGAGAGTGTGTGTGTGTAACATTAAGTAAAATAGTATTCTATTGTGGCATACATTTCCCCCATATTTAAAAACAAACAAAAACCGAAATGTTAATGGAATGGAACAAACTAAGTGGAATTTACTTGCATCATGTGGCATTAACAGTTATGTATTGACAGACTTATTATGCCCGCATATAAGAGGAGCTGTTGTTGCCGCAATATGATGCATTGATAATTTAAACAATGCCAATGGCGGTTAACGGAACGATCATGTAAACATTCATTAAGGTATTTTTATGTAGAGCCACTTGTGTGTATGAGTGTGTTTATATGTATGCACAAAGGATTTTATTTCATTCCATTTTCATTCAATCTGGCATGCTTAATTGAGCCTATAATATGTGGATAATTGCAAGCGAATGCCATTCAAGCCGGCCAGCCAACCAGCCAGGCAACCGGCCATCGAGGATAATGAGATCTGTATGTATGGGTAGGGTAAGTCTACACAAGAGTCAGCTGGTGGGAAAACAATACACAAAAAATGCTTTTTGTGAATAAAAAAATAAATAATACAGTGTAAGAAAATAATTAAAAAAATTCAATTACTTATAAAAAACTAAATAATTCAAAATTAATTAAAAAAAAAAAAATTTAAATTAAAAAAATCCTTAATCTTCCTTCAAAAAAGTATAAACAAATATTTTTCTATGTAATATTTTTATTTATGTTTTTTATATAGAAATTATATTTTTAAAATATTAAAATATTAAAAAATAAATTAAATTAAACCCCTAATTAAAAAAAAAACCGACAAACAAATATTTTTAAATATTTAAATTATAAATAAATAAATTTTATTTAACATTTTTATTTTTATTTTTTTATATAGAAAGCAAATTATAAAAAAAATTTTAATAAATTAAAACCAAACTCTTCTTTAAAGAAACCGCCAAAAAATATTATTTTTATTTATATTTTTTATATAGAAATTAAGTTGTTAAATATTAAAATATTAAAAAAAAATTTAAATAAATTAAATACAAACCCTAATCTTCTATAACAAACCGACAAAAAGAAAATATTAATATAATTTTACTTAACATTTTTATTTTGCAATTTTTATAAAGAAATGCTCGCTGTACATTTTTTTATTATTAATTTAAAATTTTTTAAATTCACATTCGTAGCCTGTTTAATATTAAATATTTCCATAATTTACTATTAAAGCTGACCTATGGCAGTTTTAACGTAAATATTTTCTGCTGAGTCTTAGTATTTTCCATTTAAAAAACCCGCCAGCTCGGCAAAATATGAACAAAAAAAAAAAGATATTAAAAAATATTATTACAACATTAGAGTGCAAAACAACAAATAGCACTTCATGCAACTACAATGCAAATGGCACTCCACTCAAGCAGAAATTGCGACAATTTTCCCAGCGCCTCACTGATGAAAAAGGAAAACATTACAGCACACGCACACACCACAACCAACACGCACACAAGCACTGCAATGTAGCTGTAAAGTTTTAAAATTGTTTCCGGACTCTATGGCTCCTGCAACCTACCCACATTTATTTTTGTTGCTGTAAACATATTCATAAATTTTTAAATGGAGGCTGAGACGCAGAGAGGTGGGGTCATCTAAAAAAGTGCAAAAGTGCGAAGTAGCAATAATTACAGATACGCATGGCTAGCGGCAGTGCACGTATTTGGGTGTTTGGCGGAAGGAAACGCGCACAGTGACCATTAAAAGAGCATCAGGTGCTTCAGGTGAATGGTACTGCTGGAAAGTGTTCAAATATTGCAGTGGAGGTAGCAAAAAGAAAATTTGTTATGCATTTTCTTCAACGCCGCGCGAAATATCCATACAGCTGAAAGACAAATGGATAAGTAAAATAGCGCTCGGATGTGATTATGGAATTCGTTTTAATTATTCAGGTTATGGCAACTTACTTACGTAAGCTGACGTAAGCAGGAATTTCTTTTTAAAAATAAATAATAAATTCCACCATCCTCATTTAATTTTTAGCTTTATTGGGAGAGGCAATCATTGTTAATATTTATAGAATGCAGTTTCATGCACGTGCAAGTCTCGGCTGGCCTAATGGTTCCTGGCTTTATCTCCGGTAGAACTGGAAAATATTCGCTTTAAAGGATTAACTCATTTCAAGATTATCTGCTCGATTGTTCAAGGCAACCGACAAAAAGTGGGCTCAAATCACATCTAGTAATAAGATGGCATGCCTGCAAAGCACTAGCGGTCATTAGTGCTGAAATAAATCTACCTACTTCAGTTTTTACCAAAGAACTGGTGTAAATAATTGGATGAGTGTGATTTTTTCATCTCATTCCTACACAAGAACTTTTACAACTTCCTTGACATACACACAATTAGTTGGTCCATCACTCATCTCAGCCCTGATCGCAAAAAATTATTAAAATTTTTTTGTAAAGTCTTCAAATCTTTCAGAAATTATAATAATACCTGAGCCGTTCCGCTATATTGAAGACTGATATGTCGATCCATCAGGTCTGATAAAAAGCGTTCTTTTGAAACGATTAAAACGAAATTTTAAAAATATATTATGTTAGTTCGTTCCACACAAATAAGTCAGCTCAAAATCAAAAAATTACAACAACAATGTGATCTATGAATGAATAAAATCTGAATGCAATATGTGCCCTTCCTAAAAAATTACACTTACTGTTTTGTATAGTGCGAAATCAGAGAATAGAGTAGCACGACAACCCGAGAGTTGGCAGCATAGTTTTGGTTTTCTACGATTCCCGCTGCCGGGTTCCTGGTGACGTGGCAGCCAAAGTTACTCTCAAAATTTTGCTTCGGATGGCCAAGAATGATAATCTATTATATCATCCTTGAGTGGAATTATTTCATTATGCGGCGGCCGCCGGAGCCGAGTGTAGGTTCGAGACTCTGAGCATGAAACACCAAAATGATAGAAAAAGTGTTTTCTAGTAGCGGTCACTCTTCGGTAGACAATGGTAAACCTCCGAATGTATTTCTACCGTGAAGAGGATAAAAATAAAAGAGCCGGCTTGCTATGAAACACGAAGATGTAAGACTTTAGCGAAGGTTCAAAGAACAGCTGCTCTCCAAATAATATCGACATATCGCACAGTATCAGAAGCTGCAGCACTTGTCATAAGCGGATGGAGCCCTTCAATAGACCTTGTAACGTTGGAACGCAAACAGCTTAGGTTTAAAAGAATGAAAGAAGCCGTGCGTTTAGAAAAAAAGCATGAAATTAGAGGAAAACAATCCAGAAGTGGCAAGACAAACTTATTGAAATTACAGGAAGATGGACTAGAGTAGATAGAATAATCGGCGACATTTAACATTGGTACAGTAGATCTCTCGGAGAAGTAAACTTTTACATCAAACAGTTTGTCTCCGGCCACATTTATTTTAGAAAATACCTTTTCAAGATTGGCAAAGTGGATTCTAGCAAAGGTATATACGGTGACAGATGGACGTAAGCCACATATTTTTTGAAGGCAAAAGATGGCAAGAAGAACGCGAACGACTCCAAGGAGACTCAACCTCGAAGTTTTTCGAGAACGGTGCCGTGGTGGATTTACGTACATGATAAGAAAAATGAAAGAAATAAAAAGCAAACCTTCACGTATACTGCCACGATTTGATCACAATACGGACCAATTTATCAAAAAATGAAACAAGACACAAAGGCAAATCATAATCATAATCAAATTGATGTAGCATTAATCTATCCGTAGTAAACTTTACATCCCATAAGAAATATGAGCTCTGTGTGTATTCGATGGTCAGATGTAGAAGTGAATCCTTTTTTTTAATTAGGAAAGAAAACATCTACGACTTTATTTCAGGCAAACGCGAATCATTCTACAAGTTTTCGGCAAGAGTTTGCTTCTGGAATGTATTTATTTGTAGAAATTATATTATTTTTCAAGATCCTAATATATTTGACTCTTACAGTAGTGACCGATGCAGCTCAAAGTGATTCTCTTAGTTTTTATTACTTGTGTCAAAAAACATGGAAATTTTATTTACTTTGAAAAGACTCATATTGTGAACCCTTTTTTGTCCAAAAACTCGACAAATATCATCGAACAACCACCACATTCACCGGATTTCCTGAAATTTAAATTGACACTCCGTGGGCACCGCTGTGAGTCGATAGAGGCTATTAAAGGGAATTCGCTGAAGGAGCTGAAGAAGATCTCTTCAAACGCGTTTAAAAGTACTTCGATGACTGGACTAATCATTGGCATATGTGTGTTGCTTCGAAAGGAGCCTATTTTGAAGGCGACAAAATAAAATTTGATAATTCAACAATTATTCTGCGTCTTATTGAACCATTCCCAGTAATTATTTGACAGAATGTATAACAACTTTTCATATATACTCGTATTGACCTTAGCGAATCACAGTAAAATTTAGTTATTGAGGGTTGAACAGGGAAAAAATATAAGTCATGAGTTTCTGATTACGGAGTTTCTGTAGCGCATCTTAAACTAATGAAGTTAAGCTCGTTTATAAAGGTCATAGGACGGTTTAGAAGCGATCCCGTAGTGTAAGGAAGAAGTTCCAGTGGTATCACAACGGACCTACGACAGGTTTAAGTGTGTCATTTGGATGCCAACGGCTCACAGAATTTTCTGATTTGGATGTACTTAAATGATTGAAATTGAATAGGCAAATTGGGAAACAATAATGAAACGAATAGTAATAGTAATTTAATTAGTAATAGCCTAAATTACTTGAACCTGATAGGTGGATAAAGAACGAGACATTAAGTAACGAGAGAGGGAAGGGAAGAAGGAGTTAACAAGCCTCCAGCGCGCTAAATATAGAACGAAACGCAAAGGCTATTGCAAGAACGCTGGCGAAACATAACACGCGGCAGATGGACGGCTAGGCTAATAAAAGACGTCGATACATGGTACAGCAGGAACTTTGTTGAAGTAAATTTGCTCTCGTGACACGGGTATTTCCAGAAATAATTGTTCAAAATAGGGAAATGCGAAGACCCTACATCCGTACTCGTATAAGGTGGTGCACCCAAAGATCAACACACCTTTTTCCAATGCATGCATTGGGAACAAGAACGTGGAACATCAGAGAACGCCTTCATATAACCACTGAAAATGGAATCGACTAGATGCTAAGCAGCGAGGAAGCGTGAAACATCATCAGTGTATTCGCGGGATTTGTACTCCGCGTGAAAAAGCGAAACCTGGACGCAGCCACTATGCTTGATCTTATAATGGAATATGGAACGCCACTCTGAAGTAATGCGAAAGCGGTTCCAGGATGGGCAACGGTTCCAAACGAGGGGGAGTTTTTTAGTCTCCGGTCATATCATTGCTGCGACGGCAGCTTTGATGATGCATTAGGCATTTTAAACCTCTTTAGCTGCGAAAAAATACATACAAAATTAATAATAATATGGAATAATGAATAATTCATGCAAAATACTCACCAGGCTGGTGCATGATTTACCGAATTATTGGGGTACATATCGAGCCGATGACTTTAGAATGATTTGCTTTTCTTAGCTACATTTTATTAAGGCCACCCTGTATTTAACACATATTTTTGTATAGTCACCCAAAAGTTCTACCACATAGGACACCATATAATAGACATTTGTGAATAAGCTAAACCATTCATTTATTTTACAGACCAACTAAAGAGGAGTGATATTCTCAATTTCTTTGTAATTAAAAACCAAAACATTTTTAATGCTCGACCGTTTCTCGTTTTTACAGCAAAATGTTGAATCTTTCTTCTTTAGTGTGGAAAACTAAGCTTCATGAAGTTCCTTCATCTCTAGAATTCATCCCAAAGTACAGAGACACAATAAAATGCCTACTCGTTTTTACTGTTCCCTTCACTAGTCCTCTGTAGTCGTTACGTCACCTGCTTAAAAGGGGTATTAAATTATATTTATGACTACTAAAATATTTATTTAGGCTACAAAAATACATCCAAGCAAGCAGCTGCCCGCGCCTTTTTCAACACTACAGCTTCCCAGGCTCACGCAGTAACAAATTCAAATCCGACCGCACTTTAGTCCCATTAAATGCTTGACTTTATTGTTGTATCTGTTACGAGTACGAGTACGAGTGTTCCGTGTTGTATTTACAGGCGAGCAGTTTGCTTTTGTTTTCGTTGATGGAATGTTTTGTCACTGAGGCTGTTGTAAAATGATTGTTTTACCGTTATTTACAATCCGCCATTTCAACGGAAGTCGAATGTTTGAGAGAGCCGAAATTATTTTAGTGTCAAAACGGCATGAAAATTTAATCTGTAGTATGGCCTTGAGCGTATGTTTGTATGATTTGTGCGTGTTTATGCATGCGGGCGTGTGTGTGTGTGTGTGCGTGAGCTGTGAAACAAAATTATCTTATTATAGCAATTAGGTTGCGCACACAGCACGTGTTGTCATTCCCACAGAATTTCATTAAAAAAAGTGGGAAAAACGTGTGAAAATATCCCAGTTAATTAACCAAACCAGTGACGGCGAGTGGATAATTAATGTGCAACACACTCTTCCACACACACTTTGATGAATATTTGTAGATACTTTTGTTTAGGAAATCATATTATTAAGGTTATACTTTGCTTACACTAAAGTAGCAGGAAAATTTGGAATAGTTGGGAAATGAAAAGATGTTGCTTCTTCCTTTACAAAATACTTTTATTCGAATTACTTTCAAATACTAAGTTGACAAGAGAGCCCCAAACGATTTACAGCATCTGCTAAATCGATAAGAGGAGGTGTGCATTTCTTGCTTAGATTAAGGGGACAGAAACCTGTAAAATTTCGATTTTTTTTTTTTCATAAAATGTTAATATATCCCTTAAGAATATGTCAAAAAATCTTTAGAACGGAAATTTAAGTATTTTTTATATTATAGATCGTCAACCATGATTACTCTATTCTTTGCGTCCGAGCGCTGGGAGAGGTATAGTTACGTTGTATTCCATCTTTAGACGCGTTTTTCTCAAAACTATATTTTTCGAATTGGCGTACACGATAACTCAAAAAGTTGTTGACCGATCTCCCTGAAATTTTGCACACATCTTTTTTATGATATCTTATGTGAATTTACAACTTCAAAAATTTTTCGAAAAAAATAATTTTTTCGAAGTCATCATTGTAGGAAAATTCGCCCCAAAATAAATTCTTTTTTTTTTTTTTGAAGCATTTTATTCCGGGATTTTTTTTTTCATTTTCGGTTAATTCATATAAAAATTATGACATTAATAAACAAAAAAATTTTTGGTTTTTTGTACTCAGGTCACTGACGCCGATGCTACAATGCCCGCCGATTGGGAAGCCCCGCTGCGACCTTCCTGGAAGAATTGCGTGTACATCCGCCATTTTAAATGATTAAAATAAAAAAAATATTATATTATTTTAATGTGTGAATAAACTGTATGCCAATTTTGAGAAAAATATATTGACTTCTTGATCTTAAGTAATTTTAATGGAAATCAGGGAAAATATGGCCGCTTACAGGTATCTGTCCCCTTAACTGTTTGGTTGAAAATAAAGAGTAGACATACACGAAAATATAACTAGAATGAAATATTTACACAAGACAGAAAATTATTAGCGTATAATACTGCCTTAGATTGCCTCTTTAAATCTTTAATTTCATTAACAATTTCTTTAATGTTTTGCTAACAAAAAATTTTCTTTATAAGAACAATCATCTTCATCATCATCATAGCAATTACAGCACAGAGTGAGCCAGTAAATCTGCGTCAACATCGCTGCCCATCTCCTCGGCGGCCTTCCACGTTTTTTAGTGTCCACTATAAGAGAGTTGAAGGTATTTTTCGTAATTCTGTTGTCGTCCATCCTAAGTACCTAGTCATCACATCATCTCAGCGGCTGAGCTTTATCAAAACGCAAAATGTTTACATTTTTGGTACAATAGAATAGTAGGCCAAAAGATTAAATAGAGTGCAAAGAAGATATACTTTAATGGGCATTTATTTTGCCCGGTCTGGGCATGCGGATTTGTGCGTAACTACCTTGAAGTTGTTCAAAGTTGAATCCCACAGCGCACACAAAATTTTAAATATTACAAAAATTGTTTAATAACCGTCGGCATTGCAGGCATAATTAGTTCTGCACCTATTCAAATGGAACGGATATTTATTACGCAAAGACCTGGTAAGGACCAAAAAATTGATCATTTCTTAAAGAGAGGAACAGTAAATATCAGCGTTGATAATATTCAAGAAAAAAAGACAGCGAAAAAATGGATATTCTACTTTCTAGTTGTTTAAGATTAATTAAAAATAATATAAATTATATGATGAGATAAAATCGTTACGCTCGTTTTTGGTTTTTGCATTCCTTTCCAACTCGCTTATTTAAGTTAACATAAAAATCGCGATATTTTGAACGTCCTTTGGATCACAAATTATTCCGATGCCTCGGTATTTAATACGTCGCACCTATATATACACAGTTATAAAAACAAATATTGGTTGCAACACGTTCAGTGGTGTGTTCACAAAAGGTTCACCTTCAATTTTCAATTTTATTTGTTGCTGGTTTAATCGCCAACGCACTTGAACTCAATGATTGATTAATGCTTTGATTGATGGATTTCGTCTCGTCCTGAAAGGTTAAAGCAGAAAAATCACTGAGAGTGAAAAGTTTATATCGTCACTCTGCAAAAAGCTGTTGCTGCCATTTTTTAATATTTACTTCTCAATAAAAGATTGTCACTTATCATTAATATTCACATTGCTGACAACTCGTTTGTACTGATTTTTTTATCGATCAAATTGGTTTTCATAGTATAGCAGTAAAAGTGAAGAAAAAATGTGTACAATTTGTTCTTAAAAACCATCCCAATCCAATTAGATAAATGCAGTGTGGAATTTATTTACCTTTATTTTTATTTTATTCAAATAAAATTACTGTTAATTACGGTGCACTCTGTACTACAGGTGTAATGATAACTACACCAATGTCAGCGCTTGAAAAACTACTCAATCTGTCACCAATTGACATTGCGGCAGAATGTCTAACAGCTAAATCTGCAAGCTAAATCGGGCATAGTTCAATAGGTCTGAGTTATAGGGTCAATATGGATTATATGACTCCGAAATGAAATTCGGTGAGGAAATTCTGAATAACAATAGAAGAAGAGAGGGGGACAAAAGGAATAAAACCTAGCCCCAATACGCTTAAAATATTCACAGATGAATAGACAGGAGGTGGAACAATGTACCCACTTGCAAAACCACGAAAATATCGAGAGCACAGAACGCAAATAGATACGCCAGATTCGTACTAGCCCAGTCTACAAAAGAAACAGAACTATTTTGGTTTACTGACTAATACGAGTATGTAGTAATTTCTAGCTAGAACACGAATAAATGCTTACGAACTTTACAACAGAAACATAAAAGTCTAGCTCCATCTGGTACCACTAAGGACCAATACGTCTATGAGATGGTTTTCAGCCAGCCAGGTCAACATAACCGAACTACTATCAATGATTTAAAAATTAAAAAGTTTAAATATTTTTGTTGCACAGAAAACTTAATTGTAGTACCACGGAAGAGATGCAGTTAATTTTTTTAAATATTTTTACCTGTTTCAAACGAAGTGCCTAACGAATTTATAAACTGTCAGTGCTTCTTTTAGCGGCCGCCAAAGCCGGGTATGCAGTCGAATGGGTTGGTGCGTGACTACCATTCGGAAGTGCGTAAGTCGAATTTCCATGCATGAAACAGCAAAATGATAGAAAAAGTTTTTTCTAGCAGCGGTCGCCCAACGGAAGGCAATAGCACACCTCCGCGTGTATTTCTGTCATGAAAAGTTTTCTCATAAAAAGTCATATGCCGTTCGGAGGCGGCTTAAAACTGCCGATTCCTCCATTTCCTCCTCACGACGCGTACTATAAATAGGAAGAAGCCGGATAAACACCCAAAAAGGGTGTAAGCCGGAATTATAGGGGTTTTTAATAGGTGCGCTTCAACTTTTTTCCGATAGGGAGGGCGAACGACGCAATATTTTTTATTTTTCGCTTGTCATTTGTAAACTTCATTAGTACACATTTCATCATAGAACGCTACACACTTGAGCAACGATTGCAAATCGTGCAAATTTTTTATGAAAGTAATCGTTCTGTTGCTGCTACTTTAAGAGTATTACGGTCATTTTACGGTCCATTTAACAAGCCGTCCCGTTTTGGGGTTATGTGAAGTCATTGGTCTACAGTAACAAGCCGGCGACGATTTGGGAGCTCAGAGCCAATATTGAACGCGAAATTGCTGCTGGAATTTCGGCCGATTTATGCAAAAGAGTGTACGAAAATTGGGTTCAACGATTGGATTTCGTAAAACGTGCACGCGGTGGTCATGCAAAAGAAATCGAATTTCATACTTAAATGTATATGTTCAAACTCGATAATAAAAAAAAAATTAGTTAAAAAAGTCAAACCGTTTGTGTTTTATTCAAAAAAGTTCAAAAGTTGAAGCGCTCTTACTGAAAAACCCTAAATATATTTTTATACAACTTCATGACTAAATTTTCCAAAGCCTGTAGAACCAATTATTTAAAAGCAGATAAGAAAATACAATCATTTTACGAATGTGTTGATGTCAAAGAAATCAAACACAAAAAATAAATTTATACAGCTTATGACACATACAATAAAAACACGAATGATAGAAATAAGATTGCGCACATCAGAGAGTGTGTGACGTCACATTAGTGCAGGTGTGCAGTGTTGCCAACCCTTTGCTATTCGCAATAAATTTAGTTCATCTTTATACCCAAAATGCAAAAATTTTTTGGTGTTTGTTTCATTTTTTAAAAACTGAAAATATCTGACCGTAGCGTCTGCCGCATTCTGAAAAATGGTCGCAAAGTCCAGCCTTACAAGATCCAAAAGGCGCATGATCTCACACCAAAGCAGCATTTTAGTGCTTTTTTATATCCAAAACCAGGCAACACTGCAGTTGTGAAAGGGAAATTTGACTGCTCGAAGGAGAAAAAGAAGAAGAAGAATACTTGGAAAAAAAGTGTAAATAAAGCTAAGGAATGCCACACACAAATAACTCACGAATAATAACCAATACCATCCATAATCGCAATCGTCGATAATGTAACCAGATTATATATAAGAAGCAAAGCTAAATAGAACTCAGTGAATTATTG
This sequence comes from Anastrepha fraterculus, assembly GCA_037575425.1. Lineage (NCBI taxonomy): Eukaryota > Metazoa > Arthropoda > Insecta > Diptera > Tephritidae > Anastrepha > Anastrepha fraterculus. The sequence goes on along the minus strand of JAYXIM010050558.1, from coordinate 14,670 downwards.
AACTAATTTAAAAAAGTATATTTTACGTAACTATAAACATCATATTTTAATGAGAAGAGGTTTAAAAAATGTCAGGAAGAAGAAACTAAGACTCCGAGGCTAGAGGACAAAAAAATGCTAAGTCAAGTTAAGAAGACTGATCACCAAGTGCACAAAGGTGACGTCACAAAAATTAGCTCATACTGTAAATTTTTTCTTTTTTTGTGTAATCAATACATCATCAAGGCTGCCATCGCAATGATATGTTCGGAAACTAAAAAACTCCTAATTTGGAAACGCTTTCTCATTGCTTCAGAGTGGCACTCCATCTACCTCATTAAAAGCTCTACGCCTGTGTGCGTGCATCCATTTCTACTTTTCCATGCTGATAATTTTTTCTACGAAACCTCTGATGATTTTCCACGTTTCCTTGCTGGTTAGCGTCTGGTCGATTACGTTTTCAGTGGTCATGTCACCTACTGCATTCTTCAACGTTCGACGTTCTTGTGCCTGCCTCATATTTTCACCGTCGTGCAATAAAAAAAATTTTGAGAATTTTTATTTATATCGTTTTCCCACTGAAAAAATTCTCCAAAATATGTTTACCAAATTTTTCCTTCGCATGGTGTGCAACCCTCTTAAATATGAAGATCCTTTCAAAGGTTAATAGTTCACAAAACTCCCTACTGTCGCATTTTTTAGAGCACTGTTCTTTCAAATAAAATATTAAAACAACAAAGCTTTGAGATTTCAAACGATTTTATTATCTTAAAAGATTTAATTTTGGCTGTCAGAAAAGATAAAATTGCTTTATTGCTTTCAAATGCAAATTGAAAACACTTTAAAGTCAGTTGCAGCTCAGCAAACAAGGGCAGCTATAACGAATCCAATAATAACAACAAAGAATAGTCACCGCATCTGCAACAACGAAAGTGACTTTTCAAGCTCTAAAGTTCAGTTCAGATTTTATTTGTGCCGAAAGAGAAACTGCAGTGCGCGAATAAATCATTCACCAATCACAACAATAAATTTGAAGCAAGCGAAAATAACAAAAAACAACAAACAAAAAATATAACGGCCAGCAACAACAACTAATACAGCAATATTGTTTGCCACGACAGCAACACAAATATGTCATTGCAAATGAAAGAGGAGTGAAAGCAACAAATTGCGAGCAGCACGGCCGCTGCATTGAGGCCACAACGACCGACTTGTGAGCAATAGCACAAAAACAACAGCAAAGACTCTACAATGAGGACAGCGAAACAGCAAATGTATGAGCGGTAACAGCGGCAGGCAGCGCCACGAACATAAAATCCCCATTGGCAGTAACTTAAAAATAAAAATCCACTTTCACTAACCCACACACACACACACGCATTATGTGTAGTACATGGTGACACAAGCACATGAAGTAGCATTCACACACTGACCTTTTTTGGCATGACCAAAATGTGTGTAGTCACTGCCGCTATGTACTCGTACTGGTATGTGTGTGACTATGCGGCAGCAGCATGCAGAGAAAAACATCTAACATAAAAATGAAAGTATAAAAAAAGTCGCAAATGCGAACAAACCAAGTCAACGGAAACGCGTGCGAATAGGCTCCAAAACAGGAATAAAAAAACGAAAAAAAGCAACAACACACAAGTTCACTCATATGCCACGTCAATCGAATGCGCGGATATAGGCAGGATTGCCCAACGGCACGCAGCCTCATTGCCTCATCACTGCTGCAGCACTCGCCCCTTAGCCTCGGCTAGGATGTCAGCCCCAGCAGCTCCTGTAGCGCTCACTTACTTCCTTCACCCCTGGGACGATACGCACAAGCACATTTTATCTGCCACCCTACGGCCAGTGTTGCCCGCTGCCCTACACTCCTCTCTGCCCATATGCGTGCTGCTCAATCCAATCTTATTGCCTACAACAAATATTTATGTACGTCCTTGACATTTTCCAATGCTTTTGGGGGCCGTGCCACATGCGTTTGCTTAGTTGCTGCCGAAGTGTGCTAGTGCTTGTGCATGGCTGTATGTTTGCTTGTGCGTTTGTGTCATCGAAAAGCAGTAATGTAAAAATGTTTATGTATTTTATATGATTACTTACAATACAAGTACTGATGTGTGCATGTATTTGTGTTGCATAAGCATTCTACTCACTTGTGTGCACAAGCAACTCAGAGTAATACAGTTTATGGGAAATTCACATTAAATATTTATGCCACCAGACATTAAATGCAGCCAATTCTGGTTATCTAAGAAGTTCTCTGCGGTTCTTTAAAACGCACACAGCTGCACAAAATAACTCAAGCAGCACAAATTGACTTGCCTCAGTCAGGCCTCGGTGAGTAGGGTTGTAGGCACCCAAGGTGAAACAGCAAGAAAGAGGCAACTGAAGCCGAACTAGGCAACCTATTTACGAATGAGAATTAAAATGAAAATTAAAACAGCGGAGGTAAAAGTGCTTTCTCTTGATTTTGTTATGGCTGCTGCTGCTTTTGCTAGAAACGACTTTAGTTCAGTTAATTTGAGTAATTTGAAAAGAAACTATAGTTTTAGAGCAATCTTTGTGCCCCATTAAGGATGAACATTTTCATATTCTAGCGGTTAGCCACTGTCAACCCAAACGTATGTATAATAAAAAAACCGATAGTTGATGAAGACTTTGAAATGTTCATCACTCCAAAGGTCAATGTCACCACCAAAAGAGCGCGTCATGATCACCGCCGAGCACAGAAATGCAAATGCTTCTTAATCCTGAAAAGAGGCTTTACCTGAAATTTCAAGCAAATGGCTATCTCGGCTCGAACTAAAAGTGACTCTGTTGAAGTGTAGAGGTACATATCTAATGAATCTCCTGTGAACTTTCTTCGGTCGAAATTTGGAACTTTTACTTGTTTACGACGCTACATAACAAGATACTATCATCGTCATCGTCATGTATATTACTACAGCTCAGTGTGAGCCTTAGCTCCCTCCACAATTGTTGTCCATGCATCTCGGTCCATAATCATACACGGTAGTTGGTCGCTCCTGTGCTTCTTAGATCGTCCTCAACGTTGCTTAACTATCTTTTTCACGATCATCTCTTCCCTTTCCATCATAACATATATACATGCGTGCATCCAAAACTTTGTGAGGCATTCTTTCATCTGGTATTCTGCGAACTTGTCCTATTCATCGGATGCGCAGCGATTTAACAAACTGCAGGACGTTTTCGTCTTGTAGGAATTCCTTGAGCTCGTTATTAAATCTGACGCAATAGTGATCATTTACTTCTCGTACTAAATACAGTACTCTTGTTTCCAATATGCTCAATTGTGTAATTGTATCTGCTTTCAGTGACCACGTTTCGTATCTATATTTTGCTACCAGTCGGATCAGGAGAAGGAGCTCCACCAAACTCCAACGGTGTAAATGCCAATTGTACGAAGGCGGTTCAATAAGTACCCGCGTTTGATGACAGGGGGCGTTCCCGAGGGAAATTGGTAGCATCGTGTGCTGTTATCTATCAAACGACGGCAAAACACATTTCAGGCTGATTGATAGGTTAGTTTGGATTTGGCAGCTATTCGCGCAAAACGTGTTTCGTGATTTTCGGAGCAATATCGTTCGGTAATTCGCTTTTTGTTTTTGGATGGGAAAAATACGAATAGAGAAAAGTAGAGTTGGGTGCTATGGGGGGTCCCCTAGGGGGACGCTCCGCCATCTATGATCACAGTTAGATATTGGTTCAACGAATTGCTACTTGGGGAAAGTCCGTTTTTAATGAGGAGCGACCTGGACGCCCGGCAGACGTAGTTACTGAGGAAATCATTCAAAAAGTCCACGCCAGGATTCACGCTGTTCAACGAATGAAAGTGCGCGAAGTAACAGAAGCCATAGGTGTGTCGACCTAAATAGCAATTAATATTTTACATATAAGGTTGACAATGAAAAAATTGTCGGCCCGATGGGTGCCGCGATAGCTCACAAGAAGTGAGGAATTTTTGCTTTGAGTTGTCACCGTTGATGAAACCTGGATTCATCATTACGCACCAGAAATTAAGCAACAATCAAATCAATGGATTTCTCTAGGGGAATCTGCTCCAAAGAAGGCGAAGACAGTCCCATCTGCTGGGTAGGTCATGACGACGATTTTTTAGGATGCGAACGGCGTCTTCCTCATGGATTTTTAGAAAAAGAAAGAAAGATCACTGGACAATACTGCAGTGAGTTATTGAACCGCTTTGACAAAAAATTGAAGGAGACATGACCGCATTTGGCGAAGTAGAAGGGGTTCATCCGAAATTGTCTCCGCCTACTGCATGAAGTGCGTTATGAATTGCTGCCGCACCCCCCGTATTCACCCGACCTGGCTGCCTGCAACTTTTACTTGTTGACTAACATGACAAACATGAAACAATGACTACAGGAAAAAAATTTAGTTCAAGCGAGAAAGTCATCGCCGAGACAGAGGCGTATTTTGAGGAGTTCGACAAATTCTCTTGTTTGCAGGGGTTAAAAAACGGCCGCAGCGTTGGGAGAAGTGTATCTTTCTAAAAGGGGACTATGTTGAAAAAAATTTTTTTTTTAAATGGTGTCTTCATTTTGTCATTTGAATGAACCCCTTTCGTATTTGTATTCTGGCCTGTATATTCAGCTAACCAAGACATTCCAGTACCAGTTTCGCTGTAACCTACAAATAGTTGAGAGCTTTGATTGTTGCCTGGCTATCTGTAAGGATAGCTATGCTCCCGCTGTTTTAGTTCCGTCGAGGTTATGGGCGTATCTTTTTACTGCGTAGACTTCCGCTTTAAATATACTTATATTCTTGCCTAGCACTTCCGATTATCTTTTCGCCGGCCGGCAGATACCTGCCAAAGAACCTTCCGCGGTAAGGGATCAGATCTTGCACTATGTTATCATGTTCTAGTTTTGGATAACCCTTCTTAAACCTTTACATCTCCCATTTCAGCCCATAAGTCACATCCTGCGTGATGATTACAAAGTTCAAAATTTAGATAAACATTTTTAGAATTTTCCTAAATTTTGTAAAAGGTATGAAAGTTTGTATACTATGGTTATAGTTAGCAAGCAAACAGTTATTGAAAGAAGAAGAAACGAAAAAAAATTCTTATCCGAAAAACATTGAAAATATTAAAACAAAAAAAATCATACAATACGCTAAGCTCGCCACCGTATCTCAACTTATTTCTTCTTGCTGAACAATAACGTCACACAAAAATTTTTTTAACTTTCCTCCTATGAAATAAATACAAAATAAAGTCATATACTTGTTGTTTTACATATAAAAATTCATATATTTTAAAGTTTTTAGTAATGCATGCACTCTAACCTGGAATACAAAGCCTTTACCGGCAAACCATATCACGGCAGTCACGTGAAATACTTCACAATATTCAAAACTTGGGATGTCGAGATGTCGGTAGGTAGGTAGACTGTCGGTCTTTAAAGCAACTCACCCAGACCGTTGCCGATCCGGTGTGATACCACAGTAGCAGTTTAACTGCTACTCGTCGTTAAATCATTTCATTTTAAGTGCAACCCCCTTGATCTGGCTGGCAGTTATATCCCTAGAGCTATCGAAATCATGCAGGAAAGATGAGCCAAAGTATCTCCTCCAGAGAAGATGTTTGACAGACTCTTCCTAGTCCTCATTCTTGCAACTTCTGCAATAATTGAAACGTGTCACCCATACATACATACTTTGGATCCAATTGTATCGCATACGACTAAGTGTTAGCTAATCAATCAAGAGTTTCGCATGGCTGAAGAATTATTGTTACACTCCTCTTTGGCAGCGATATTCTATGGCTCTTATTATAAATTAATAATAAAATAAAATGGCTCTTATTTTTTATGAGTCAGCATTTATTTCGTTACTATTGCTCCTACACGCAGAACCTTTTCAACCATGCAACTTAATTTCAGTTGTCGAACTGCTGTAATTAAACATAAAACGAAAAATTAGGTTAAAAGATGACGTCATCCTCTACGTAAATCTTAAGGCGTCAGGCCGCTACTCCCAACTTTTTAAAGTAATGAGAAGAATGGGATTTCTTTGAAATTCACTACCCTTTATAAGGTTTGGAGAAGTCATTGAAAATTGCCCAAACTCTTATCCGCATGCTGTTACTCTGTGGGTTTTTTGACATTTTTGCAAATAGAGCATGGCGGCACATGCGTCAGCAACAACAGGACTAGCCACAGTTACAACCTCAACACAGCGACAGGCTCATCACAGCCAGCTTAACATGTCAGACTGTCAATCATACAGTTAGCCGTTCAACCTGGCAATTCTGTTTGCCTTACGCACTCGCCCGGAAAAAGGTCAATGCACAAGAGCTCCAACAATTTGCAACAGGGCGCCACAGCAAATAGTGGGCAACAGCAGCAGAGTTGGCTATATGACACTAAAGGCTATCAAAGCAGAAAACCAAATGAGTCCAAAAAAAAAACTGCTACATAAGCAAGCAAACACATGTTGCAAGGAGGAAATATAGGATTTTATTTTTTATTTTTAAAATTGAAGCAGCTGAAGTCGGGGGAGATATTGCCCATGTGGAGAAAATAATAAAAACAAAAAAGGTTTAACTATAATTTTTGTGGCAAGATGACATTTTTCTATGTAAAGTACCTTTCATGTCATTCATGTCATCAGCATGCATGCAACGTATAATAATTTCAATTTCGCCACTTTCGCTTATGCCGAGGTGCAAGATGAAAGTGGTGCGCATATTGTTGCCACTTTATAAAAGTCCGAAAAAAAATTAAAAAAAAGTAGCGCCAATGCTCATTTGCGGTTGCCGTTGTATTGCTAATGTTATTGTTGCATGCGCCAACAATGCGGGCATTGTGTGCCCACTATTTTTCTATTTTTCCCTCTTCCCAGCTAATGCTTTTGCGACACGCGTAACTGTTGGCAATTCGCAATTTGCCACCTTTTGTTGCACTTCACTTTCACATGCCTTTTGCATTGTTCGCCTTGTTCTTGACACGTTTGCCCCAACTATTGTGGTTTGGTTGCTATTGCCGCTTCTTTTTTGTGTTTTTTTCTTCTTTGTGTTGTTGCTTTTCTTTCTAGATTTTGTCACACTTACCATGTTGGTGCCACAATTTGCATTGTCTTCGTTGCAATTGGTGCACTCGCTGCTATTTTTGCTCGCTTTTTGATTGCCAGTTCAGGTGCCGTTTGTTGCCACAAAACTAAATAATTTTACAATTTCGGTACTGGAGCGGCAAAATGCTTCCGCGTTATCTTTAGTGGCACATTGGAGCTGCATTGGTGTCACAGCGGCATAACTGGTGGTGAGGCAAGTGTTGAAACAATAGCATTTGCTCGCACACAATAACGACAGTTCATGCCCCACTTTTCGGCTCCGCAAATCAGTATTGCGCTCTTACACTTCCAGCTCAAGTTTCCTGCCTCCAATCTGCAGCGGGGCATTGGTGCACCATTGGCGCTGTTTTGTATGTATGTGCAGATGTATGTGGACCTCGCGAATATTTTTGACATAATGGCGCTCGAAAAGCAATTTAAGTGCAAATTCTCTACATAAGTCGGAGATATATTAAAAAAACCAAAACCCAGCAAAAATGTCGCATAATGCAAAAATGCCAACTACACTTTTTTTGCTCAAAGCATAACTTTTAATGCAAATATTGTTTTTTTTTTTGTTGCTCTTTCATAACATTTGCCAGCCCTAACATAGCGAGCATACGGCAGCATAGTTTTGCATAGCATTTGCTTTACCCGTGCAACTTTAATTGCTCTTCACTTATTAAGTGTTTCACAAATTGCGCACTCAGAACTTGATAATGAGTGTTGCCGCAAAGTGTCCTCCCTTCCTAGTGGCAGTCGAAGAATGCTAGAAAACTAAGCGGGTGGAAAATTTTAATCGCATTTAATACTTCCTCCTTTTAGTAATCCCCAAAAAAATTAGTGCGGTGAACCCAAGCAGAAGCCGTTCTTCTGCATTCACAGGCAAGGGTTCAAAAGTATTTGGAAACAAACGCAAGCGATTTTTATCGAGTAGTTTCTTTCACTTGGAAGTTCAGTTTGTTTCAGAAAGTAGCTTAAATAGAGCTTCGAACTCACATTTTGGGGTGCAAATTAAAATCAAAAAATTATTTAAGAAGTAATTAAATTTAAAAAAAAATGTCTGGTATTTTTGATTTTCATTTAAAGCTTTACTGTTAGCCCGGAGGTAATTAAGTAGTTAAATACTACGAATGGGTTTTTACGAATTAAAATCATTGGAAGCTTAACATGCAGGAAGCAGCTTGAAAAATTACTACTTTTCCAAATCATCTCTTAGGGAGGCTCTTAAGGTACTGACAAAAGGCAGTTCGATAGATATAAGTTAAATGAAGTGGGTCCTTGAAAGGAAAAAATCGAATGGTCTGCCAGTCGATTATTGCGACAAACTGGGCCCACTTTGGCGAGGACTGATTGCATCGTCCCAACGGTGACATTCAATAGGAATTTTCCACTCTCTTTCCATCTCAGAAGAATGGAGTAAGGGATTCCACAGCACTGAATTCGACTTCAAAAACCTCTAAGCTTGTGCAACATAGAAGAAGTAGCCTTACCACCTTAAACGAAAACCATAGCGTTACCTTAATCTGGGTCCCAAGGCATCGGAACATAGAAGGTAACGAAAAAGCGGATGACCTGGCAAGAAGGGGATCTGTCGTGAATAACGCTCTCGCAGTATCGGCATTAACACCAGTGGGTGCAGTCAAGAAGACAATTTCCCTAAAATACCTTCGAATTGCAGATTGTAGATGGAGAAACCAGAAGAAATACAAAATTAGCAGAACGTTACGGCCCACCTACTACCTTAAACAAACTTTAACATTCATAAACATGAAATGACGGGACGCCTGGACTCACGGCAGCTGGTCTACCGGAGAACAAGCATTTTGGCTGCTCGCTACACACATTGTCGCATTGTCAACAACCAGAGAAGGTTAGGTTAGCCTGGTTGGCATTAAGCCACGTCTATGAATACTGAAAGTAGTCCTCGTGTAGGATGTCAACGATTTTGGCGAATCTAAGCAGAGCTGGGAGATCCGCTTTTGAAACATCCTCCAGACCCTCAACCAATGGGGCTCGCAGGAATTTTAAACGTGTTTTTAATAATGGCAGACAAACGCACAGAAAGTGTTCTAAAGTTTCCTCAACATCTTCTCTGCATTTCCTGCATTTGTTCATGCTAGCAATCCCTATTTTGTGAGCATGTGCGCCCAACGGCAACCTGTCAGCATACCTATAATAACTCTGCAATCCTTTCATGAGAGCGTAAGCACGAATTGAGTCAGTTTTTTGCACTTTGTTCTACACGTGACTTGCTGTTTTACATGTGGTCCAGCTGGGTTCCACTAGCTTTTTCATGTAATCGTCCATTTCGTTGTATACTGTATTTACCGTTTTTTTTATGTCGTTCTCTTGTTCAAATGGTAGTCTAACAGCACTTTTTGCTATCTCATCTACTATTTCGTTTCCTATAATGCCTTTGTGTTGAGGTACTCTATAGATGTGCAGCCTTCGGTTTGTAGCTAGCCTTTCTATGGCCTCTCTGCTCCGTTGAACATTTTTGGATTTGATACAATATGAGCTTACTATATATTAATAGTTAAGTTCTTTCTTTTTCTTTTGTAGGCTAGCTCCTCGGCTTTCCCCACAGTAAACAAAGAAACGGGAAACAATTTTTTCATTTCGTTTGTGAATGCCTTACTTTATGGAAGGAGAGATTGTCAACCATGGGCAAAGTGCTGTTTGAGAGTCTTTCTGTCTGGTTTAGTTGTCAACAACCTAATAAGGCTCTTCAATTGCCCAACCGTTAAACAAGTTGGGAGTTACCTCATGCAGATGGATCTAAAACGGGCATCAGTACCTTGTTTGCAGTTACAAACCAGCTTGGTGTCACCAGCTCAGTCGGTGCTTTACTGTTCTACTGCTCGGTATTAAGTAAATCTGTAATAGACGCTCTATTTAACCATTCTAGCGAAAACTTCTTAATCACCGAAGTCCGAAATTATAGTATATCTTATCAAATAAAAATGCTATAAAGATTATGTGGGTTCCGGGGCAAGCCGAAATAGTAAGCAACGAGTACACAGATGCCAGAGCCAAAGTAGCCGCTGAAGAACCCCTACATTTCAGTGGACATTTTCCCATTAAAGATTTTCTGAAAAAATACAAAACTCTCTTCACGAAACATACAATAGTCAACGGATTAGTTACTACTTTCTTTACCTACAAAAAGCACAATTATACTGGCATCAAGCCCTTTATCCTAAACACATGCCTTCTCAGAGTCTTAAGATATTTACATACCTTCGAATCGGCCACACTATAGCCACTCATGTTCGCATTCTAAACTGCACAGCCTTTCTGCAACTCAAACGGCAACACATCTCATTGATACCAACTTCCAAATCGATTCAACAACACAGGCGATAATTGCACTATCATAATTTGTGAATTTACTAAACAAACCGAATTAAAACTTTACCTCTTTGTGAAAATTATATACAAAGTTATACGCCACTCGAATTCACATTATCCACTAACCTTCTAACACTTCCTCAGCTACCCTCTCCCATCTTCTTGAAACGCTACGACGGTAACTATACACCGTAAATATACTATCTGTATTATAACTCTACATTAAGATGCCACGAGCTGCAGGCCCTGGCAGCCAGTGCTTACTTCGTAAGTCTTATAGTTACTAATAATTGGTACTCTTGTAAGTAAATAAATAAATAAATAAAAATAAAAAAATACCACTAGGGGAATATAAAAATAATGTTGCAAAAAAGGGCTCTGTTAAGAAATTGTGCTTCTTTAATTTTTTTAACTTTCCAAATACAATCGTGTGACCCATCTTCTAATAACTTTGACATTTAGCAATCGAACTGCTTGAGTAGCCATGTTTTTGAAACGTCAATTCAGAGCAATTTTTGCCATTGTGTATCGAAAATAGTCATTCAGTGGTATTTTCTCAACGTGCAGCTCGGCGAAAATAGCCGACCTCCGAAAGTCGTAGAAGCTACCAATGTATTCCAGGCTGAGGTTTTGCAGTTGGAAGGCAGTTTACTTTTACATAGATAGTCAGACAGCCATTAAAGCGACTAGTTCGCTTAGTATAACTTGAAAGTTCGTTTTTCAGAGAAAGGAGGCAGTAGAAAGGTTCCCAGTGAATTGTTAGTTACATTTGTTTAGGCGGCAGGCCATATGTCATTGAAAGGAGCGTAATAGTAGGCGATATAGCGAAAAACTGGGTACCTATAGAGTATCTCCTTGGCAGATGTCCTGCGTTATTCAAAACACGCTGAAAATATATTTAGCACCATAGTTTGGTGGATTGATAGATATATCAGCAGTAAGTTGAAAATGACTCCCTAAACTCGCAATAGAAACAGGATGGACTGTTCCAAAATACAAATACATAACTAATGAGCTCCATCTGGTATCGCTATGGTCCGAGCCTTTCTATACGTGACTACAAGTCAATATTGACCGTCCACGCCAGTTGAATCAAGGTCAAACAAATGTGACTCAAATGGTTGGTTTAAAGGTATGTTTTAATGACCGCCGAGGCCTGTTTCATACCCTTTGACATCATGAACCAGTAAAATGTGTTGCGTAGATTAACGGACGCCGTAACGGCCATCAAATGGAATCCGCAAGGCAATCGTATTCCAGGACGCCCAGCACCTGCCGAGATCGAAATTGCAGCCCAAAACAAGAGTAAAAGAGAGATAAAATTACTATCTTTAGGAATATTTTTATAACGACCCTATGTTCGTTGTAGGAAAAATGGGAAAATTTATATAATTGCTTAGTTAGAAAATTTCCATACAGAAGGTAGCAAATTTAATCATCTTATAGGAAAATTCCTAATCTTTCCAAATGGCGTCGTATGTCAATTATATTTGACACTTGTGAACTAAACAGCTGCGGCATATAGACAATCAATGAAGCACGTAAAGCATCACTCATAACTATGTTTTTTAGTAAAAAAGTTATTCAAAAACAAAATTGGATGACTAATTTTGCGCCACCTTGTGCTACTAATATTTATTTCACCAATTTTGTAGCGCCCCACACTTAACGCATGTTTTCACAGCATATCGCAAAACTTTTTCAACATAAATTAAAAATCCAGCTAGTAGACTTTTTTTTTATCCCAATAAACTGAAAAACTAATTTCACTTGCAACATATTTCCAATTAAATTACGTGAGTAGTTTGATTGCTGGCCACTTTAACAAGACAAAATCTCTCATAACGAATACAAATTTCGTTGATCTTTTGTCTAAAGCCATACGAGAGCTTTTTTGGTTCGAATAATCGTTATTTAATCTGCTAATCCTTGGAATTGCTTTGAATCCCTTTGCTTGCAACTTTCTGTGTCAGACATTCAATTCGAAAGTGTTATCCTTTTTCTACTCTTGCCAAGGCAAGTGTGCATACGAGTACATAAGTCCAGCAACAACATTTTAATTCAATTAAATTTTTTTCCTTCAGAGCAAACGACTTTTCTAGTGGGAGCAGCAGCAAATGAAAAAAGAGAAATTTGCATTGATTTTTGCAACAACAGCCACTCACACACACACACATACACACTCGTAAGCACAGCCACATCAACACTGTCATCCGCATTCAATAGAAAAAGTGCAGACGCCAGCGATAAGCACACGTGCCACACATCAATTTGCAGCATCCACAAAGCCACACAAACACACACACATACACGTGTATGAGGTAGTTTTTGCAAATACAACAATAATGCAAAAATAGTTACAGCGAATGAAGCAAACTTTGCTGACAATACCTCAGGCTGCAACAATCGCCAGCTTACAACTGCACGTGTGCTTGCTACATGCCACATGCCACATGCCACATATGCAAATATGCCATAACCTGCAGTAAAAGCCATTAGCTTCGAATTGGTGCACTTCCAATGAACTCATATACTAGACTGGTTCACGATAATTCTTCTTATCTTTACTCTAGGAGGAAGTCCCAATCTCAAACATGAAGTTTTTTTTTGTCGGGACAGACTTGCAAGTACAGCACTCAGACACAATTAAGTCCATTGTACTGCACTCGGGTTCCTTTTTTAATTTTCTTTAGATCTACTCGACCTCCGAAGAAATCTGAGTAGTTTTTGTGGTGCCAAGGAGCCAAGTTCGGCGCATCTTAACACATCAGTGCCTAAGACCTCAAAACTGATTCGAGCGAAACCTGGGCAGAGTACACTGTCTGAGATGGCCACCTTTCCATGTGATTTGCACATAAAAAGTGACCGATCATCAGTAGTCCAACCAGCTGCCTACAGTTCCCTCTGCTTAGTGACAGGAACTGTGACTGTCGGTCAGACATGACAGGTAACATCAGTTTTGTCCATCTGCAGCCTCTCTCAGCCTGCCAAGCTCGCTTGTGGGTTAGAGTAACTCGTTTGTTAAACGTAGCTTTGATGGCTGCAGAAGGGAGTGGCAGAACGGGCTCCGGACCAAGGAAGTTGGCCTCAGAGCCTATTCTAGCTAAATAGTCACAGATCTCGTTACCCGCGATACCCACGCGTCTCGGGACCCATGTTAGCATCAGGCTATTACGTCTGCCGACATAGTTCAGCCTGGACACGTTGCTTGCTGCTTCGCTAATTTTGAAGTATAGTTCAACTCATCGAAGAAATTTTTGTGCTAAGCGAATTGGAATTTAACTCTTTTAGTCCATGAAATCGCAGACTTGATTAAAGTAATTTGGTCTATGAAAACTGAGTTATGCATTGCCAATAGAACTTTTCCAAAAGAAAGTTGCAACAGTAGCATTCTTTGTTGTTGCTAGAATTCAGCTGTTTTAAAACTAGTCGGGTTCTAGTCACGCGCGAATGTCAAAAGACTGATTTTTCCTACAGCCACACGGATGCGATGCTGCAGCCAAACAATGACACACCTATTGCCACTACAGCGGCACTGGGCCACACGCTCATATATGTACACGTATAAAAGCATGCGAAGGTATGTATGTGTGTTGTTGTTTTACTGTTATGCTAAGCCAGCACTTTGATGGCCAAGGGATTGACTTTTTGTACTGCCTCTGTTCTATTCCCCCTATGGTGGCCTTTTACTTGAACTTTTCAATTGTAGTTGTAAACGTGTATGTATGTATGTGTTTTTTCGTAGCTAGGTGTGTCGCTAGTAAGTGGCAGTCTAATGTAACCTTAAAGCCAGCGATTGTTAACAATATAAACTATAAATACAATCTAGCCAACAAATGAAAATATGCAGGAATCGATAGAGTTGAGCAGAGGCCAGAGGGCAAGCAGCAGTGATTGCAGATAACTGGCAGTGTTTATTTTTACAATCGTAATAGGTGTTTCTGAGTTTTGTGGAAATGTCGAAAGAGCATAGAATGCCAGTGGGTATAGCAACTAAACTCAAAGTAATTATTTTTATATGCAAGAGATAACAAGCGGTTTGTGTTGAGTCTACAACGAGTTACCTACTCTAATCTCTCTTATTAATTTATTGACTTTGACAGCTTTGAATTTATGATTTAACGTATGGACATTACAATCATCTGCATGCACCCAGAGAACGAAAAGACGCTTTCAAGTCATGCTAAATCACTTTAAAAACTATTTACTAACAAGAACATATGCAAATATCATTTG
>JAYXIM010050557.1:0-25436 GCA_037575425.1 Anastrepha fraterculus | reverse complement strand
ATGATGCTCAAAGGTCCACAAATGCTATTCCATTTGCTGTTTTGTTTCATTTCTACTCAAATCAGATATTAAAAGCAACATGACAGTACTCGTACAGTTGGCACAGTTGACACAACAATAAAATTGAAATTTTTAACTGCCACTCAGCCACATGCACATGCGCTCTTGCATACTAGTACATACGTGAATTTGTATTAGAAAATACTTCGCATAAACCGTTGCCCGGGAAGAACATCGACACGATGTATGTACGTACTATGTAGATTTGTATGTGTGATGTGTAGTTTAAATAAAACTAAAATGGAAGCCACTTATGTATGCATAAAAGCAACAAAAACAACAACAATCACTTTATCCGCAGCAGTAACAAATCACATAGCTTATGGTTTTACTGTGAGCATTTCACCTTTGCCATTGCCGCAAAGTCGCTGCACGGATTGTGCCACCAACAACAGCAAAGCAACGGCGATTGCTGGGAATTGACAGCAAAAGCAAAAACATGCAACAGCTCTGACAAATGCTCGTATAAATGTCACATAATGCGTTTATGTCCTTCAATCATGATTCCTACTTTCAGGTTGACTTTTGGTTTTACTGCGACCGCTGAGTGTATTCCGCTCGCCCTGCACGCCCGCTACTTCATTTCGCAATCCCTCAAAGCTGCCACACAACTAGCCCCTCCGGGTGAGAAACAATTCGCAATCGGCGCAGAGGGGAGGGGGCAGTATGTTAGACAGTGGGAATCCATAATGTAACTCGAAGCGTGCATAAATCACCACAAATCGCATTTTGCATACAATTTGCATGCCTGCAACATTTGCTGCAGTGCTTTTGCTATTCCATTCGCATTTTAGGTGTTTTTTTTCTCTTTGTTTTATGTACTTTGGCTTTGGCTTTTCTATGTACGCTGTTCTATATGGTCTTTTCAGCTGGTATTTGCGCTCATCTAAATGCAAAAATGCCAACAAATGACAAATGTTTAATATAATAAATAAAATGCAATGCACTCCCTGTCACATCTTTCATATTTCCATACGCAGACGCAGAGCTACACATAAATTCGTTGCTTATAAGCAGACACGAGACTTGTGAGGTAGTTTCCCCGCGTAAGGAGAGGATTGGGAGCCTCTTGACAATCTGATCTCTACTCTTGAAGGCAAGTGCACATAGCTGCACGTGTGGATCGGAGGCGTTCGAGGGATCTTCTGAGGTTAACAAAATCTCAGCTCTCAAACTTCGTGGGTGTCCTCACAGGTCACTATCCGCGAGGTATGCATGCTGTGTTTTTGCGTCAGCTGTATGGAGGATGATGTGGAACTATCTACGCAACTTCTGCTTAGCTTCCCTGCTCTCGCGGGACTAAGATTTAAGCATCTTAGTTCCTTTTCTTTCCTACGCCTGTTGATATAGCAGCCCTTGATATCAAAAATTTGAAAAAAATCATCAGCAGCATAAAGTGGTTAACACAACAGCACAAACCTCCATTTCTCCTTTCATCCTATCAGTTTTCTTCACCTTCTTTTCCTTCAAATGGCAAGTGCGCCCACCTCTGGGTAACCATTATAACCTAATATAACCTGGCAGCCAGCGGTGGTTCGATGCCTCTCTACGAATAATATTTGATCAAATCTTTTTAATAGTCTAGACCTGGACATTTGTAAAGTTTCGCAAGTTGAGAACTTGTAAGCTCAGCATTAAAAAAACTGGGACACTTTCTTTCCGCGATTATGAATATTTTTTTTTCGTGTTTAGTTTTCAAGGCGTGTCTAAAAACTGTCAAACAAATAAGGAAAATTATTTATTACTTAAAACTGACTATGAATATAAGACGAAAATGGAAATGTTTTCGTTACACATGAGGACATCGATAATCGCGCCAAACTGGATTTCAAATATAACACATTTTATGCTTTTAGTTTTTCACAGAACGCCTGACATTTTTTTTTTCTTTGAAGGCATCTTAAAGTTTCAACAAAGACTTTGAAAAGGTGGTATAAGCCGAAAAATAAATAAGATTTTGGAGAGTGGATGCAATACTAAAAATGTGATATTATGTGCCGGCCGGAGGAGCAAAGTTGCGAATCAAATAATTGTATTTGGGTCGGCTTGGCTTAGCGGTAGCCACATGAGCGAATCGTCAACAGTCGTGATTTTATTAAATTGGCTATGCTTCCACCTTCCTTTGGTCATCCTCTACGACGAGAGCCTTGTAAATTCCAGTACGAAGACAATCTGTTGATTTCAGTAATTGTTTAACCAATCCATTTCCATTTTCGATGAATCTCAAAATCAATTGGGTTTTGAGCACTTCGGGTAAGGAGCAATTATCAAGCCACAAAACACGCAGAATAGCTCTAAGGCAGCGATTTATAAAAGTCTGAATTCTTTTTGTGGTTGAGACCGCTACAGACCACACTTCACAGCCATATAATAGCACAAACTTTGCATTTGAGTTAAAAATCCTCAGCTTTGTTCTGATAATCAACTGCTTAGAATACTATATGATTTTATGTATGGCGAAAGACCCCCTGGGTGGGGTGACTTGGCTACCGAAATAGGTAAATTTATTAACATTTTCCATAGGTTGACCGTACAACGGGAAAACGCCAAGAAGGGTATCAATAATTGGCCATAGATTTCGTTTTGCGAGCATTAATACGTAACCCAACACGTTGAACATATCATTTAGACAGCAATGTCGTCAGCATAGTCGAGGTCATCCAAATCTTCTATGCTCTAAAGAACACAGATTGAGCGTGAAGAGGTTTACTCAGCAATCTATGAATCACGATTACCAACAGAAGTGGCGACAGGATACATCCTCACCTCTCACTCCCGCGACTGGTTTGTTAGGGTCAGATAGCGAGCCATCGTGTGGGACTCTACAATGGAAATCAAGTTATTGCGATTGGATTATATTAACCAATTTATTTGGAATTTTTTTTTTTTTACAGAGTGCATTTCATATACATTGATTTTAAAGCCGATCAAAGGACTTCTCTCAAAGTCAATAAAGACGAGGTAGGGGGTTTGCTGCATTTCGATTATTTACTCTGTGATGATCCGGATTCTGGCTATTTGAACAACACACGGTCTAAATCCAGCCTGCTGTCTACGTAACGTAACGTCGACTTTTTCACTTATTCTGTTAGGAATGGCGCCACAAAAGACTTTCAGAGTTACACATATCAACATTATCAGACTCCGATTCCCACACTCGGAGGCAGCGTCCTTATTCTGAACCTTCACCATTATAACCTGCATCTAATCAAGAGGTAGCACTTCCTTTTCCCTGAGGGCTTAGAACAGCCTGGACAGCGTCTGGGCTGACAGTTTCGCGTTTCTCTTTAGGAGGATAATCTGAAAACGAGCTATGCCTTCAAGACGAATCACTCAGAGGTTATTCATGAGATAGAGGCAAAACCATCAACATATTCTTGGAAAATTGAGTTATCGAGATTGTCTATTGCTGCTCTTTCCAAATTTCAAAGGCCTTTGTGATCTAAACGAAACAAATAAACTGATAAGCAATAGAACTGGCATTTGATATTATACTAAATTATGATAGCAAATATATGCATTTTTTTGTTGTATTAGCATATTAATTTGTGGATGCCATGTTCGACTTACATGTGATTTTTTTATTAAAAAAATACATTTCTTTGATTTCTTTTCAATTATCTTTTAAATAAATGTTTTATGCTGAAATTAACTAATGTACTCTCTGCTGCTTATTCCGCAAATTTTTAATTTTTATTTATTTTTTCTCTAAGCATACAAATTTTTTAGAATGAGTTAAAGAATTTAAGCGTAACACAAATTTTTGAACACACTTTTGATTTAATCTGTTTTCTGGTATTAAAAAATATTTTCCACATAAATAATTTCTATACAACCGGCACTATTCTGCCCCTATTCACTCAAAAATATTGCCCCTTAAAGAACCACTCAAGTGGAATCATTTATTATCTTTTGGCCAGCAGTAGCTCCACGTGCCAGTCAGCTCACACTAATCGAATCTCATTAAATCATTTGTTTTCTTAACAGTAACAACAATTCTTAGCCTATTAAGCACGAGTGAGTATCTTGAACTGGTTGAGTTGTTTATATTTACGGCTGAAATAAGCAACGTTAGTAGGCAGTGGCCGAGTTTAGAAGTTTTGATATTCCCACAAATGCTATCCTTGCACGATTAGTCTGCCTATAACTTCATTCGCTTGTCAGTGCCTAATCTTTGCAACACAAGCAAAACTCATGACCAAGTGGCAAACTAAAGATGATAAATGGCTTCCGGTTGAAGGAAATCGCTTATTTTACAAATGATAAGGCATCGATTTCATACTTGGGGTCAGGGAACTTACAAGAGTGTTTTTGGCATGTTTGTATGTGTTTATCTACATAAGTAAAGCTCAGTGTTAAATTTTTAAATTTTATAGGAATCAAGTGTGCGTTAAATAGTTTGCCTTTTTATTGTTATACAGGGTGGAAGCAAGGAGCTTATGTATGGCTCACCTAACTGCAAAGTAGCGACCTCAAGATGTGGGTTATTGTACTTGGTAACATTTTTGCATAATGCCTGCCGAAATTCATTAACGGTGCGCAAAGTGTCGCGTATTAGTTGAAGAATTTTCCTTGTTCTTTTTTTCAAAAACTCGCTCAAGACAGAAGTCAAATGGCTTGACAGCATTCAGATGGCTGGGTCATGGGAAAACGACATAGTCTCACAAAACTCTCATCAAAGGAAAAATCCACTACCAACCTCAAAAAAATCCACTACCTACCAAGTCAAATTATATCTGGACAGTCGTTCGAGGATAATTTAGATAGTCACAGACGATTTTGTGTAAACTCAATTTGCGGTGTAAGAATGTTCAAGTTTTCTGAAGTGTCTCAATTTATTTTCTAAGTTAATTGAAATTTAAAACTGAAGCCAGAAAGGTCAAATAAAGTATATGGGCGGGGTTAGTTTCATGTCTATGTTCCAAAAACGAAAAAGATTACACTCAGCCAGGACAGTACCAGTAGGCAGTGGTGCCTTTAGCAGAGAGGAAAAAAAGGAACTAAAGAAAGCAAAAACGAAAATGAAAATGAAAACGAAGAAGGAAAAGAAAAAGAAAAAGTGAACGGAATAGAAAATGAAAAAAGTAAAAAAATAAAAAGAAAAAGAAAAGAAGAAGAAAAAGAAAAGGAAAAGGAAAAGGAAAAGGAAAAGGAAAAGGAAAAGGAAAAGGAAAAGGAAAAGGAAAAGGAAAAAGAAAAATAAGAAGAAAAATAAAAAGAAAAAGAAATAGACAAAGAAAAAGAGAAAGAAAAAGAGAAAGAGAAAGAGAAAAAGAAAGGGAAAGAGAAAGAGAAAGAGAAAGAGAAAGAGAAAGAGAAAGAGAAAGAGAAAGAGAAAGAGAAAGAGAAAGAGAAAGAGAAAGGAAAAAGTAAAGGAAAAGGAAAAGGAAAGGAAGAGGTAAGTGAAGGGAGAAAAGAGGAAGAAGAAGAAGAAGAAAAGTAAAATGGAAAGGAAAATACAAATAAGAAGGAGAAGCGAAAAAAAATATATAAAAACAGGGAAAAAAGAGGAAAAACTAAATAGCATAATAAAACACGCGTAACAGAAAAAGAAAGGGAAATAAGAAGAGAAAGAGGAAAGGGAAGAGGACAAGGGAGAGAAAGAGGAAGTGGAAAAAAAGGAAAGGGTAAAAAATTCGAAATAAAAGAGAAAGGAAAATCAAAGGAAAAAAAGAAAAAAGGGTAAGAAAAAAAATAGAAATAGGAGAAAAAGGCAAAAAGAAAAAAGGAAACGAGAAAGTAGAAGAAAGTAAAATAACAAAGTAAAGAGAAAGTAAAAAGAAAAAAAAACAAAAAAATAAAGAAAACAAAAACAGAACAACTCCAAAAAAGGCAAATGAAAATAAAAGGAAAAAGAAGAAGAAAAAAGGAGAAAAAGAAATATAAAAAGAAAAGATAAGAAAGGCCAAAGAATAAAAATTAAAGATAAATCGAAATATAAAAGGAAAAGGAGAAACGAGAAAAAATATTGCAAAGCGTGGGGTTTGCACCTAATGTACATAACCCATGTAGCGCCGATCTCTTAGCGCTATTCAATTCCCAACGATTTTCACAAAAACAGTGTATGTATGACGTCAAAATTGGGCAAATTATTCATCTCATATCTCAATCATTCACCTCTTCATCTTGCATTCTTAGTCGGATATTCACATTTCTCTCACGCACCTTCAACCGCATATTACTTTGTGTTGCGTTCTTTCATTCCAGGGTATGGCATTTTGGGCTTCGCGATAGTTTAACCCCTTTGCATCACCGCTCGAAATGTGCGATGTACTTAAAATACTTTGCGGCGGCAAGACTTTTAGTGTTTGTTCTAATGGAAAAAAATGTTACAGGATTACCAAAATTATTTATTTTCCTAAAACTTTAACAAAAACATAATCTATTGTGAATTATTCCGTTCTTGGTGATAAGAGAGAGTTTTTCTTCGAATGACGAAAAAGGGTTAAGAATGAAAGAATGCAAATTTTGAGCCTTAGTTTCGTAAAAGCATTGCAGCTTGGAAGAAAATGCTAAGATAAACTCACCTCATTGTTTTCTACTCAGCTACCACTGAAAGCAGTTGAAGCAATGCTGAGTTTCAGAACATGGATTTTCAGCAGACAGTATCCAGATAGCATCGACAATGCTAGATTGACTATTAACGTTTTTTGGCCTACGGCTACTTCCGACTCACCCTTGATGAAAGAAACTTTGCAACGTTAAAGGTGCTGATATGAGCCCAGCATCCACTGAACTGACTTTGACGGCCTACATATTTAGTTCTTCGGGAGTACAATTTCAGTGTAATTTCAGTACGACGAGCAACTAGCTTCGACAGCAAACTCTCTTAAGGCCTTAAGCTTTGTATGCCGCTTGACCACAAGCATAAATATTGAATATCCCCCTTAAAAAGGTATTACACTAGTGGACAACCAGTTGACTATTTATTAAATGGAAGCTACTTCTGTCTGAAATCCACTACAGTAAGCCTCGGGCTTAAATTGAAGATTTACGTAAAGGTTTTGGTAATATATTTCGTTTTCAAACCCACCCCACCCCATGAAGTCAGTGATTGTATCCCTCTGTGCATATTAAATATTTGATTGCGGCACGTCTCGTAGTGTTGTACAACAAACAAGCAATAACACCAAAAAACAACGCAACACACCACCCTCCATGGAGGCCAGTGAGAAAGTGAGAACCGTACGAATACTCAAAAGATTCAAGAAGCGAGTTGGCCGAGGAACTAAGTAACTTTGTTAGTATACGAATTCAATGAATTTACGACAACAATTACGTAAAAAGCCTGCGTTTAAAATAACAATACACTTTTATATTCATTAGGTGGCTCGAATTTGTGAAATATTCTACTTACACATATAAAAGCCTGATCTTCTTGCTTCAAGGGCATATATTTGAAAACACTTTTTCAGTATCAGGGCAGGAGCCCATCATTGGCCACACAGCAGGCATGTGTGCCCCAAAACAGAACCACAAGTATTTTAGCCAAGTTGAAAGTGTGTCAATATGTCTACGTCTGCGTGTGTATACATCTTGTAAACAAAATTTAAATGAACATTGATATGAATGGGCGTCGGTACACATCTGTTCGTGTCCCTCAGTGGATATAAAATAGTACTAATATTTAATTTTGTGTCTCAAAATTTGTGTGCGGTTTCCATACATGTACCTATATACATTAATGTATATATAAACCTCCCAGAGCACATCAACGTACATATATTAGCAATATTACAGCTCGGAACTGCCGTGAAGTTTACTGACTTGCTGGCATGGAAGCAAGCGGGTATTCTGCCTACTTATATGGGCAGACGTGTACTGAGGTTGCCAAAGTCGAGAAGGTGTTCTTGCTTCCATTGTTACAAAGCAGCTACAAAAAATCAAATATATTCGCTTTTGTTTGCTTTTTCTTCCACAGGACTTTATTGTTATTTGTTGTTAGTATTTTTTTTTTTCCTGACTTTAATGAAGTTTGTATTTATGTAGTTTGCCTTTTATCGGACATGTTATTGCCTTTTAAATCGTTCGCTGGAGCACTAAACGCATTCTAAGGGTTCTAAAAAGATTTGACAACTATTTCGTGTGGTGCGTGAGTGGAGTGAAATGAAATCGCCTATTATTTTAAGTTTATTTTATTTTTTAATCGAAATCCAACATTCACAGTTAATTACTGGGGTTCACGTATCCGGGTCCGAAAACCAAGGGTTGCGCTCTGTTATTTAGTCATTTTCTTCCATCATCCAGCCATTAAGTTTGCTATCCCAGCGTCTCTCTTGTGATCGATGCTGCTTTTATAAATGTATGCTTTCTGCTCCTGCATGATGATTTTAGGATCGAGATTTACTTCAGTCAAAGCTTCCACTGTTTATTTCCGTTGAGCTCTTTGCAATTGGTATTATTTTAGCTTTCTGTAGACTGAGTATTGTTTTCAAAAATAGAGTACAGCGAAGCGAATTATTTCTGTCTTTTTATTAGTAATTTCTACCCTATTTGGTATAGTTGTGTTTGAGTAGAAACTAGAATGAATCTATGCCAGTATATTTTATATTCAGCATTTTCAATGATTTACTCTTTTTTTATCGGGACAACTAGCAAGTGTAGCACTCAGACATTAATTAAGTACACTTGTATTCACTTTTAATTTTCTTTAAATCCGATCTCCGAAGAAATCTGAGTAGTTCTTGAGGTGCCAAGGAGCCAAGCTGGTCGCTTCTTAACACATCAGCGCCTATAATCTCAAAACTGATTCAAGCGAAGGCTGGACAGAGTACACTGTCTGAGATGCCCACCCTTTCCATGTACTTCGCCCACAGAAAATGGCCCGTCATCAGTCCAATCAGCTGTCTGCACTCCCTTCTGCTTTATGACTGGAGGGTCTGCGACAGTCGATCGGGAATGACAGGTAACATCAGTTCAGTCCATCTGCAGCCTGTCAAGCTCGCTTGTGGGTGGTAGTTACCCATTTGCTAACCGTTGCTTTGATGGCCACAGAAGGGAGTGGCAAAACGGGCTCTGAGGCCAACATCTTAGCTAAGGATTCAGAGGTCTCGTAACCCGCGCGATACCCACGTGTCCCGGGGCACATGTTAGCATCAGGCTATTATGTGTACCGACATAGTTCAGCCTAAATTTACAGGTCTCGACTACCACTGATGTGGTTGGGGGGTTGTCTAAGGCCATGAGCGCAGCTTGGTTGTCGCTGCAGACACATCTAGTCTGCCTCTCCATCGGTTTTCCACAACAAAGTTCATCACTTCTTGAACTGCCTACATCTCCGCTAGAAACACAGATGCATGCATTCCAAGAGCAAAGTGCAGTTTTGTCCTGCTGGACGCCACGTAGACCCCAGAACCGGATCCATGCTCGGTCGTGGAGCCA
Source organism: Anastrepha fraterculus (assembly GCA_037575425.1). Classification (NCBI taxonomy): domain Eukaryota; kingdom Metazoa; phylum Arthropoda; class Insecta; order Diptera; family Tephritidae; genus Anastrepha; species Anastrepha fraterculus. Next base: position 15,995 of record JAYXIM010050557.1, on the reverse strand, counting down.
TCCGTGAAAATGCGAACAGTGTTTGCCGGGCTCATTTTCTGAGTTTGACCACAACTGAGCCTCTGGCAGCACTACACTGTATCTCTCGCTGTATCATCTCACTTGAAGTCAGTTGAATGTAAATTGTTGGCCTATGAATTGCTGGACTATTGTGTTTTTACATTTTCTGTGAATTGATCTGGATTTCCATCTATCGATTCGATTTTTTATTGTAGTTACTTCTAAGTCACTGCCCTCTTTTAGATTTAATGCCGTGAGCTTTTCATCTGCGTTACAAATCTTATTTTAAAATTGAGAGTTGGTTGCTGCGTTCTTAAAGTAGGTAAGTTCTTAAAGTGAGTTCTGTAAGTAAGTTTCTTAAGTTTTGTACCTGAGGGTCGTCTAAAATTTGTATGTTTAGCATCCCTCTTTCTCCTAGTTTCCTTAGGATATTCATTCTTTCAGCTGACACTTTTGGGTGGTGGTATTTACATATTGTTAGTATTGTTCTTATTTTCATATCCAGGTTATTTAAATCTATATTTGAGTACAGTAGATTGAGTTCATGTAAGCACTCCGAATGTGTACGTTAGTAGAGGTATAGCATAGGTGTTGACTACCTATACAGGGTTACGGCCGTTTAGTTTACTGCTGCAAATTTTATGGAGGCGGATGGTAAATTCATTTGCAATGATTTTTTTCTGATTTTTATGAGATATTGGCATACGTCCTAATACTCGTAGTGCTCGTCTCCTTGCGTGGCAGTTTTGGGTTTGAGTGCATTTTTTTTTTTACATTATTCCATTTTTATTATAGAGATTTGATAAAGCAGCTAAGACGCTGGGACTTACATTAATCCCCGGCAAATTTACCTAGGGATTATGCTTTGGTGGAAGCAGTCCAAGTTCTACCCCCTTAAGTGTTCAAAATTGGCGAGTAATTGAGTAGATACCTATTAATACAGACCCTGTATTTTGGTTTTTGTATTTTATTATATTTCCACTTTATTTTATTACATTTTATTTTCATTTACTTCTACACTACTTTTAAACTTTTTCTTTCGCTATAACGAAAATGAAAAAAAGAAATTAAGTAAATATGGCATAATACCTTGATTCAATTATTAAAGGCTTGCTTACTTGTGGCATTAGAGTTTTGACACTCCCTTAGATAATAATAGATTGCATTTAAGAAGGGTGAAGAAAGTGGAAATACCAAATTCGTTAAGATTGATTTAGTCCAAGCCACAATTGGCACCATACGTCAAAAACTGGATGAATTGAATAGATCATGCAACTTGTAGCCGCAGCGGGCATATTCCGGATATATTCCTAAAATATTAAAAAAATAGATGCCAAGTAATTATCTACCAGATTATAATAGAAATTGATTCCGACAAAATTTATGATTTGTATTAGCATTTTAAATTCCGCAGATCTTAAAAAACACTCGATATAATAACTGTCACGACACCCATATAGTAGGTTGTTCAGAAGATTTTGCGATTCCATACAAAAAAATACAATTTTATGGTTTAAAATACACTTTATTATTCAATATGGAGCCCTGAATATCAATACATTTGTTCCAACGAGGTTCCAATTTATGAATTCCATCTCTAAAGGAGAATCCGTAAGGTCTGAAAACTACTCTTCCGCAGTTGTTATGATCGCATCATTCGATAAAAAACGCTTTCACGCATGAGTTTTTTTAGGTGTGGAAAAAGATGGATGTCGCTAGGGGTCGAATATCGTAAATACTGTGGATGCTCTAACAATTCGAACATTACTTAATGGACTTTGCCATTGTGAAAATGCTTTTGTGACTCGGTGCATTGTCCTGATGAAAAATATTTATTTTTTTCTTTTGCAAACGGGGATTTTTCACGAAGTTTTTCCTTTGGCTGGTCTAAAAGGTTTCAATAATTTTCAAAATTTATTGGTTTATCTATTTTCCCACAACCACATAACCCACAAACGAAATTCCTTTCGCATCCCAAAAAACTGATGCTAACACCTTCTTAGCCAATTTCTGGACGCGACCTCGTTTCGGAGACGAAGGACCAGGTTCACACCACAGTTTAGCCTCTTGTTTCGATTTAGGTTCATGGTGAGAGACTCAAGCGTCATCCATATTGATGTGTCGATGCACAAAATTCACTCTATCCTTTCGAAAACGCTCTAAATGTTGCTGAGTAAGTAACACTCGAATGGTTTTTTTTTTTCATTGTTAGCAAATGCGGCACCCGTTGTGAGCACAGGTTTCTGAAACCCAATGCTTCAGTCAAAATATTGCTCACCCTGTTCAATGAGATGCCTGGGGCATCTCTTTGAGTCACTCGACGATTCCCCAATACGATATCCTGTATTTTATCGTGGTGTTTTTGTTGTTTTGGTCGACCTTGATGTGGATCGTCTTCAAGGCTTGTGCAAACATATTTAAATTCAGCAACCCATCTTCGTACTGTACTAATTGATGGCAAAAAGTCCTTGAGCACTTTCAATATTCGTTCATAAATTTCCTTAAACCTTCCACAGATAAAAACTCAATAACTGCACGATATTTGATTGTTACTGTTGTAGAAAATACTGTGACATACTATATAGCTTTTAAACAGAGTATGAATTGACAGATTGAGATGAAATTTCTTATTCGTTTATATGAAGAGCGGGCCAACATAGGCTGGTAGCCCTCTCTTATCGAACTGTGAGACTTATTGAACAACCCAATAAGTCCTGGGCTTACTCCACGCCATAAATATTGAGCTTTCTAACCTCGGTCGATCCTTCAAAAGTTACGGTAAACCTCTAACGAAAAGTACTTCATGAAAAATCATCGCATAAAGTCCACTTATTTTTCAGAGCAGGTGCGAAATTTAAGGGCTCTCCATTTACCAAGCAACAGTAACGACCACACCAAAAATTACAGCCGTTAAATACTTACGAATATTTTGCCAGAAAACTTGACATTTTAATTAACGCAAGCAAGTAAATTTTAGGCAGAAGTAGAACCTTCTGTTTCCTTATGTTATCATATTCTTAATAAATAATTGCCTCGCAAACACTGGTGTACTTCCAGCGTGGCACTCTTCTTCTTCAAAACGGACGACAAGTGTAATCGAAGAACTTTTGCGTTGTTGTTGTATGTGCGTCGCGTGGTTATTAAGTAGAAGCTAGAGTTACCATGCATGATGACACACCACTCAAGGACTTATGCGTCAGTGTGCAACAATAACAATTACGCAATATAATTTATCTAATATTTCACTACCAGCAAAACATTGTTTGTGTGTTATGTTTAGGTATGTGTTTGTTGTTGCCAGGGTGATGATAAATTATCATTTTTTCTTTGCAGATTTCATACTCGTTAAGCTGGAATGGCATAATCGTATGCGTGGCGTACAAATAATTGCAGCTAAAAGAAGGCGAATTAATTAGATCTAATCTTAAGCTCCTAAAAGTAAAAACAAAACCAAAAAAACACACACACGCTGTAATACGAAGGTTCGGTAGTGATTTATATGAAAATATTCTAAAGAAATAAATACCCAATTAGCAGCACTAAAACGCTTAAACGCATTAAAATTTAGGAATAAAATTTAATGAAAATTAATTATAGAGTGAAAGTGAAAATTTGTATTGCAATTTAATGAAAGCCAACGTAAAATTTTAATTATAAGCAAATGAAAATTTATGCATTTTAATTAAATTCACTAATGCGTTTCGAAGTTGAAATTCTCATAAGATAGTCAAAATGTTGAATTGTGACGAGCGACGACGATTTCAACGTCAAAGTGCCCAACAGCCTTTGTTAAGTGAACTGCAGTTCAACGAAGCGTGTTGTTGTCGGTCGCTTAGCTGCATCCGAGAATAACGTACGGTGGAACATTCCGCCCACATAGCCACACAACCGGCCATACACTCACACACACACGGCCAACGCACACATGCAACTGAGCAGCAAAAACAAATGCGTTCGTTTTTCTCTTCAAGCGAGTGAGTTGCTGCCATTGAGAAGCAGACAAGCGAAAGCGGCAAAAAGAGGCACCAACAGCCGAAGCAACAGTTAAAGCCACAACGCGCCTAAAAGCCGGCAACACTACAAAGTTTATTGGCATAAAAAATCAAAACAGCAGAAAAACCACAAACACCATTAAGCAGAGTAAACGGCGAGGAAAAGAGAGCTAACGAGTGCGGAACCAAAGTGGTAAACAGTTGTGAAAAACAAAAAGGACAAACACCTTACAGCAGGGCAAGTAAGCAGCAGTAAAGGAAGAAGAAGAAGAAAAGGGAAGTACGGAGAGAATACAAGCAAAAGGCAGGCAATTGAGAAAAACAGACGAAAACACTCAAAGAGACGTTTAAGTGCAATAACAACGACGCCAACAACAAACACTTGAACGATAACAAAACTGTAGCGGAACAACTGCAACATCAACAACACAACCAACAGCCATATCGCCCACAAAAACATCAATAATAACAGGGACCAACAAAAAAGAGGCGCCGACAAGCAATCCAAAAAACTGCAGCGGAAAAGCGGGGCCAAGAAACGGCTGATCGAAGTGAGGGAAAAAGTGGCGCTAGAAAAACATAAAAAACAAACTTTCATGCCAACTTCAGAATTTTTGCTTACAAATATCACTCTACATCTATCCACTAAAAAAGGACAAACACAACTTTAAGTGGAGCTTGTGAGCGCAAGGCGTAATAAAGGAAACCAGCGCAAAAAAGTTTGATTCCTTAGTGTTTGAGTGCTACAAGTGCTGCCAACAGAGCACCACCTCCACATGCTTCCGTAGTAGTGAAGAAAAATTGAGTAAAAGATTTAAAAACCATAAGAGGCAACGACCAACTGCCAACTGCCGTTGTGGCTGTGAAGGGTCAACGACTGCAAAGAAAAAAAATTTCGACAAGCACAAAAATAGATAATCATTAGGCGGCTGAAATAGCAGTACACAAGAATGTACCCACTAATGTTGTAATAGTGACTGCTACAGATGTGAATGATGCACTATGAAGCAACGAAAAATTGTAAAGCACAGCGGTCGCACTACATCTGAATACAATTCACGCGCGCACTGCTCCGCTCAAAGAGCATCGACATCATCAATTGAACTCTGTCTACGTCGCCACTCGGTACTCTACACAACTCTTTCTATGGTGAAACATTAACTTATCTTAAAAAAACGCTTTGAAAGTTAACATACCAAATCACAAAGCAGACTAAATAGAATTATTGCAAAATATTGCATGTGTAAGTGTGCGTCGGGTCGTATACGTAAAATTAGAGAATTAAGCTTTTGCACATTCGAAATCTAACAAGGTGGCATTTCCACAAGAATTTAACGTGATTTCACCAACGAGAAACGCATTTAGCTTTCCTTGCAACTCACATCCATAATCTGGGCGTAGCGCCACTGTGAACAATCATTCATAGCTAACTACGTAAAATCACGAACGATTTCCAATTAAATTTAATTACATTGTGCAAATTGAATTCGGTGTGCAGCAAATGCATTTGGTTGTGGTAATAATGAGTTTCCTAAAAGCGAGTAGTCACCACGCCGCAGCTTCCACTCTAACTGTTGTCACGTGGTTGACGCTAGGATTTGGATTATTAATCTCATTGCCAGGTGAGTTTGCCATTTTGAATTCTGGTAATCCGATATAATAATTTTCATTAAATAGAGATAATTTTTCAGTTATTGTGCACATTCATATATATACATGAAACTAACTGTTAAGATAAATGGTCGATAGATTTATTAACAATGAATTACATGTTGCGAAAATGTGTCAGATATTCTTTATTTCAATTTAATTTTTTTGGATTTTATTTTATATAACAAAAATACATTTTAATCTATTTTCAAATTTACTATACTATTGCATAATGGTAAAATTGACAAAACTAGGATTTCCTGCAAAACACATCTTATTATTTATTCAAAAATTTGAACCCAATAAATTCACAAAAGTTATTTTATTTACTGCTCGTAATTTTTTTCATTATTTATCATGAATTAGAACTCTAAATAAGATTTCCTTCGTAATACAATGTGAAGATTTTACAAGCTATTGACAACTGTTTACAAGTACAAGTTGAAATTATAAATATATTTACAGTCTCTGTCAGAAAAAAGCACCGCGATTATTCATGAAGTATAAAAGATATATGTATATTCAAAATGGGAAGGCCAGTCCATTACTGTGGCGCCATTTTCTGGTTTTATTGTTTCTCAAGATGTTTTTCTGAGAGCAGTGGTTTTGATGATGTGGGACGGTAGGATATGTTCGCCTCCTTCAGTCGACATTCGATGGTGTTGATACTCACATCTATTCCTTGTTTAGCAAGAACTGATCGTACTTGGCGTAGTCACAAAGAAGGGTTCCGCTTAAAAAGTTGGACGATCTGCTTATTTGTTGCCACTCACCTCAATCCGCGCTCGGAAAAGTCATCAACATTTTTGTTATACCTTATACCGCTGATTCCACATCACAATGAACTTTTTTGAGTTTTAATTACTTTTGCTGCCGTAAGATAATTTCGGCCCCTTCGAATGCGTGCATAAAAAATCCGCCTCAAAACGCTTCACATACTTCTGTCATTTATGTTTATTAGCGTTTACGGGAAACTTTCCAAAGATACTAACCTGAGCTAGCACTGACGTCGTAGCCCTTGAGTGGGACTATTACGCAGCAAAAAGCAGAACGAAATACCTATATCTTGAAGTTAAAAGAAAAAAACCGGTTTTATTCTTCGGGCACGGACTGCATTTATACCCAGCATCAATATTTTTTTTCCATTGTCATTGACTAACAAAAACCATAGAAATCCAATTCAAAATCTCATGTGAAAGTTATAAAAATTCCATAAACTTTTCATCCCGATTTCATGGTTGCTAATTAGAACCTCTAGAATTATTTTTGCTATGCTGTTTTATACTAATTGAATTTTAGTGATTGTTGCTCTTGTTGATCGCACTCACGCAGATCCAAAACAAACCAGGTTTCATGATTATTTTCGAAAAGTAAATCTAAGTTCAAAACCTAAGCTGGGCTTTTAAAAGTTAGCTCGATTCCGAATCCGGTGAACCATCTTTTGGAAATTCGTCGTTGAAGGCTTGTCTCTATTCCTTCGGATGGGCTAGTTGTTTAGCAGTAGGAAAATACTGTGTGTTATTCGCTTATATACATACTTTGGCACTTTTTATACTAAATATCGCACTCAAATTCTTTATTAAACTCTAAAATAAAACTAACTTTATTGTGTCACTCCGCACTCTAATCTATCCATACAACTTAAAGACTATTTTTCTTTAATGATCTGTCGAACCACAACGGGATCTTCATAGTGCCTTCACGCATTTGCTAAATATCGCTTAGTATTTATGTAGTTGAGCTAGATTTTTCGGCGGTGCTGGTTGTCGGGACGCAAACTCTCTACCACTTACCGAGCAACGTCTGTGTAAAGGACCAGACTGTGAATTGCAACCCGAATCAACACTAGACAAGATCCTCACGGAAGAATGAGTCCCGAGTAAGGTATGTGATAAGCAAGTCACCACATTTCTTCTTTTCATTGAATTAATGGACCACTTAAAGTGCAAATAAGAGATTACTTGGTTTTGTGCAAAGTTAGAAGTGTCGCCCAGAGCTATCGACATCTGATTACAAAGAGACACAAACCGAATCTCATTAAATGTAATGTTTAATACTTAGCAAAAAGTTTCTCTTATCCAAACGGCTATCAAAATCAAACAATTAGCTCTGCGAACAAATAACAAAATTAAGATTATGTCAAGCCAAGCAAAGCACAAATAAAGAAGCGGTCGATATTGCTGCTCTTTCACAAAATGTCAAGTAGTCCGTGGTAAGAGCTATAGAAGCACAGGGTGTTCGGTGGCGGAGTTGGGTTTTAAATTGAAAGTTTCTTCGTGCGGGTGGACGTCGAGAACAACGTGCATTCGCAGTTGAGTCGTATTTCAAGGCCAGCGATTCGTGTATAACTGCTCGTCGTAGCCCAGGGCCGGGGCCCAGCCGGATATCCAGACCAAATGGAAAATTTTAACTCGTCGCTACAAGTTTGCACGGTACTCCTCATCAGTCCGTGCGCAAGAGAGCGGCTAACCTGGGACTTTCAAAAACTATTACGAATGAAATACTGAAGAAGAAAAAAATTCAAATCGTGCAAGTACTTAAGCAATAAAAATTAAGGATTATAATCTGCGTTAAAATTTATACGATGCAATGTTTCGAATATTTCGTACGGTAAGCACTGTCTTTTGGAGTGTTGAAGCCAATTTTCGTTTAAATGGATGTGTAACAAAGTTGCAAAATTTCCATTATTCGTCACCTAAAGGACAGAGCTGACTGTTAAAACATCAGTAGCCCCATCACAGTCTTAAAGTGAATAACTCTTCAGTGGAATAACTGGACCCTACTTTTGGAAAATCGCCGCGGACAAACACTTTCTGTTGTCGATGTCTCCTATAGGCGCATGCTGAAGGATTCTTTTCCAAGAAGAGAAAGCATTCTGCCTCCAGTACTCATACCATGGTTTAAGCAAGAAGGCGCAACGTGGCACATCGCCAGAAAGATGATGGCGATACTCCGCCATCCCTAAAGAAAGTGATGCGTGGTTTCTTTGGTATATTCTAGCCACCCAAGTCGCCGGATCTTACCCATATTGCCTTTTTTCTGTGAGGGTACCTCAAAAGTAAAATCTATGAGCAAACCCAATGACCATCTCAGTATTAAACGCAAACAAGAATGGATGCAGAAGAAAATTGTAGAAGCCAGAGCGATCAGCTCTAGAGCAAGAGGAAGGCCGAGAACAAGATGGGCCGACGAACTAGAGGAGGAGAACTTGGAATAAAGAATTGGAAAAAAGTCGCGAGGTGTATGGAAGTCGCACGTGCAGCAGGCCAAAGCTCACAAAGAGATGTAGTGCCGAAAGATGATGATGATGATGTTCCGACGTAACGGCCAACATTTAGAGGAAATATTTGCTTAAAAATAGAAACCGCATTCCACAGTTACTTCATTGTAATAGTTGAAATAAAGTTTTTTATCATAAATAAGTATTTTTTTAGTTTACCTTTTACTTTCTTATACTGCTACTGAACACCCTGTAGCTACAAAGCTATGCACGTTGTGTTCTTGTTGCTTACAGGTCTGATTGTTGCTTGTCGGCAAGATATTTGAATGCATTGCAACTTATTTCATTTGGCGCATAAAAAGCAAATGCAGACAAGAGACGACAGTCTCGGCGCCGCAGGGAAGCTGATATCGACACCTACGAAGACAATAACCTACCGGATCATTTACGAACACACGAGTGCACAGAAAGTGCGAGACACACACGCACCAACACAGCTATCGATAGACCATAAAATGCAATAAGTAGCTGAGTCATAAGTATTTGGATTTGGCTTTGTGTTTGGTTTGCTGCTCAGCAAAATTGAAATGGGCTGATTTTAATGTAGATGGGTGGGTGGCAAACCCAGTTGATGCGTTCTAAATCCATAATGTGATACCTCACACCCGATATACCACTTCCTGCACCACCTGCGCCATTAAGTGCTCAATTTTATATACCTTATATGCCTTCGTGTATTATTGTTGTAGATTCCTATAATGAAACATGCGGGTAATGTCTGTGATTTTCTGGCCAAAACTTGTATTCAATTTAAAGCAGAACTTTAGGCATTGAGAAAGCAAAGCAACGATCTGCAGACGGGTCGAGCGGATGGTACAGAAAAATATTCAAGAGTGAAAGGTGTAGAGTCTGGAGTGCCGAAGGTAGCCAGAAAAGTAAAAGATGGAGTGTTGCAAGTCCAGCTAAGCAGTGGAATTTTGTGGTAAATTCTTTGTAAACTTCTGTTCCAAAAACAATTTCCATTAGTGGCAGCTGCTACTTCACCTTCGCCTATTTCGGAGAAATCATGATTGCCACTGGGAATGCGAAACCGGAAACGGCATCAAGTGCAGACAACAGGAAGCGAGCATAAGCAGAGCGCAAAGCCACCAATATACGTACTTGTACTTGCGAGTGTAATGTGGCACGTACGTGCGTTTATGCAACATGTGTGTGTGTGTATGCTCCTAAGGGTGTTAATACTTATACTGGGATAAATGCGCCACCGTAAAGCAGCGTAAGGCAAAATGAATTTGTAGTTTTTCTTGTTGCTGACAGTCGTCGATTGGAATAATATTTGAAAACTGATGTGCATACACGCACACATACACATACGTATGTATGTATATTTTGGGGATTTGCGAATCTTAGTGCTACATCCGCTGAAGCCGTTTGAGTGCTTGGTGCTGATGAAGATGGCAATGTCGAGGACTATAGTGTTTGCGCAGGAAATGTTGTTAGTTGAAATCAGCAGCTATCGATCGCTAACCACCAATGAACTAAAAGCTAACGAATTGCCCGCTTTTCTTTTTTGTTTGCTCCTACAGGGTGGCTGATAAAAGCTTCTGTGAAAAATTATTGATTTCGTTTTCGAAAACTTAAATTTCGATTAAAAAAATCTGAAATGGGAAGGAGGCAAGAATTTTTGGTGGCTTCTTGCATGAAAGACATGCGGACTTATGTCGGTCATTGAAAACAGATGATGCAGAATTTAGTAACGACAACGAATATGATGATGAAATATCAAAAATGTAATAATGAAAATTCCGTCTCGTCAAATAAAATCAAAATTATTTAACAGAAATTCGAAATTTTTCAATATGCATAAGGGACTGCAAGTGTGTTCCTGCAAAGAAAAATCTCCTCATAAAAACCATTTGCCACTTAGTGGCAAAACTGTGCGCAGACGTTGGGTGGGTGCACAAATTATTTCCAAGAAGAGGAAGAGTAAGTGACTTGGTCCGTAAGTAAATGGCAAAACATATAATGTGGTGAGATGAAATCGATCGAGTTGTACAAGTTTCAGAAAGATTTCATCATGAAACATGGCGCCAATAAAGTCATAGTATGGGGAGATTTTCACATAGCGTAGTAGGCCCAATTTATTTGATTGAAGGCATAATGGATCAAACGGAATAGGTAAAAATATTAGTACAGGTCATGTTACCACATTCCATTGGGAGTATGCCACTGGGATGTGTATAATAATGATCCCAAACAGGCCTTAAGGCCGCAAAGAAAAAGTTTAGGGCCAACGGGGTTGAAGTTATGCGTAGAAAACTTGTGATTTCAATTCAAAAAATCGAAACGAAAACCAACCAGTTCTAAAGATTTGTGGAAGGAATTAAAAGAGGCTTGGAAACGAATCCCGTTGTCAGAATCTCATAGACTCTATGCCAAGAAGGTGTAATGCAGTGCTGAGTGGCCGAGAGTATTCAACAATATATTAGTGTTTTTATTTTTATTTTATAAAGCTTTGAACCTATTTTATGCTAACAGTTAAAAATAATGGTGCATTCTGAAAATTATATAACGTAAAAACTTAACACTTTTTATATAAAAAGTAGCGTTAAAATTAGCTGCACTGACAAGAGATAATGGCCTAAAATTATCCATACAAATATGCGCCATTAAATTCTATTATAGTGTACTCTCTTTTAAGCGGGCACCTAAGGGACTGAAAAATTTTCTAATGGGAAGTGTCCGCTTATAAGAAAAGTGTAAAAAAATTAATTTTAAATTTAATTAAAGAGAAAAAAACTTTAAAAAAATCTTAAAGGTTTGTTGGATGTACTGAAAAAAAGTGTCTCCTTATGGGAGATACCCGCTTAAGAGATACGTCCGTTAGGAGAGAATACACTGTATATACTTTTCATTTTTATACAATCTATGATTTTTATTTTTTTTTCAAATAATTTAAAACAAGATTGAGGCCAAATTAAAAAAACTTCAATACATGTGAGTTAAATTATGAAGCTTAGGGACAAAATGGTACAGAATCCAATACCCTAAAACACTTCTTCTTACATATTTGTTATACAGTTTTTGTTTTGCCGCTGCACAGTGCAATTAATTGAAGTGCTTCCATCTTGAAGTACAGGGTTGCCCATATTCGACGGACCCGACGGACTTCGATGACTCTTTGGGCCCATTCCAATCGACGAGGCTTATCCGCAGGCAACAATCTTTGCATCAATTGAATCTTATACGGGAATAAATGCAAATCAATGCGGATAATTCGTTGTAAAGTGGTCCGAGCGATGCCCAACTGCTGAGAACGGCGATTTTGGGATGTCCTTGGCGACGCCTTGGTCGGTTTTGATTTGGCCTCTTTGGATTAGAAAGAGCATCACCAGACGAAAACCTTTCGTACAAACGTTTAATGGTGTTCTTAGAAGGCGCACTTTTCACATTATTTAATTTTTTATACGCACGTTGAGTTTTCACAATTGACTTCTTTGGTTGAATGTAAATTTCAAAAATTTGGGAGCGCTCGCGTGGCGTGCAATGTTCCATGGTACAAATCTGCTTGGACTGACCCTTCCAACGCGGTACGTCATTAAGCGATTTGACGTCTCTGTCAAAAGATACAGGGTTTCCAGATGGGTCCGTCGAATATTGGCAACCCTGTATCAAAGCAATGATGAACTATTTTTGGTGAGCAGATACTGCACCATTAGAAAACTTAGTAGAATTTAATTATTTCTTAAGAAATAAAAAAAAGCGATTAGATTCAAAAAAGCAAGTTTTGAGAAGTAAAATATACAGTATTTGAGTTTCTTAATACACGAAAATTCAACAGCCGCCCTGTATCATTTCTGCTCAGCTTCAACCAATTGTCACTGCGTTCGCTTTCGCTGACTTCGGCGTTGGTTCAGTTGTCGCGATTCCATGGTGCACCATTTGCAAATATTGTAACCTGAGGCAAATGCCGGAAAAGAGTAATAACAAGCAGTCGCAAATGCAAAGGGCGCAGCAGTGGTGCTGATAGGAAAAAACGCCAACCAGAAATATAATATTATGGCAGTGAGTATTTGGAGACTCAGCGTCTTTGTTATTTTTTGAGCATCCCATATCTGGCAAAGTTTGTGCAAATATTTATTTGAAGTGTGTGAATGCGGGGATTTGCACTTTGAATGAATTTTGCGCCGCAACTACCAGAGTCACCGCCTGCAGCCAAACGAATATCACACAAAATGGGAAAAAAACTACAAAGCAGAGGAAGCAATTAAGGATTTGTGGTTTGATATCAAGCGAGACTTGATGATTATTTCTATATGAAATGCCAGAGTAGCGGAAATTAATTTTTCATTTAGTATTTTTGTGCTGCAATGTCAATAAAAACGACTTTGAAAATGTTTTAATTTGGTGCATAGTTTTTTTTTAATATTTTTCGTCTCTTTGCTCCATCCACTAAACCAAATTAGTGCTCGTTTAATTCACTCTCTCGAAGAATAACACATTTTTGCGCCACCCGAGCACTTCATTGTTTTAAACCACTCGTCCAAAATCTAAAACTTATTTAATCCTTTAAATTTCATAATTGCTTCACAACTGTTAACTGTATAAGTGGACGCTGTAGAAATTAAAAAAGAAAAGAAAAACACCAAAAACTTTTGAAGCGCCATTCTGTGTCCGCCGGCCGCTCAAAATGCTGTGACGCACAAATTACTGCGTACCGGAATTGCAGCAAGCAACATTTCTTCATTAAATATGTAAGCGGCATAAAGTTCGCGCCGCATAGTCGCACTGGCTCACTCACTGGCTTGTCCGCCATTTATTATGCAAATTCAACACAACCAAAAACCAGAGCGTGAAGCCTAAGGCACCGAGCGCCGGCGTATAAAAACAGAAAAGCACAAAAAGCCAAAAACAAAAGCGTAAGTGAGACAGCAACGCCGCCAGTTGTGATTTATGCGATTATACAATGCCAACAATTTGTGAATGGTACACGCGGAACCGGCAAATCCACGCGGATGCCTTAAACTCGCTTATGCAGAAGCGGAGATAAACGCACTCAGATGAAATTACGACAATCGCACCAAATACACACACGCAGACACACACACGCACACACTTACCGCGCAGACATGTGGAGAAAAAGCGAACAAAAAAGCGCAGTCACCACCAAAAATAGGAGAAGAGTAAAGGAGAAGAGGAATGAAGACGAACCAGAGGAGCGGAAAAGATATGAGCCACCTTTTATAGCTGAATATGGGCCCACAAGTCAGCCAACACAGCGGCAGCAACTACTGCAGTGCACAGGAAGGTGTGTGACGAAACAAAAGCCGGTGATGAGACGAAATTTAATTTAACAAATGAGTAAGCAGCTTCAATGGAAATTACGAAAATTGCATGTCTTAGATAAGTTAAGCGCAAAGTAAGTGCAAATTGGTTGGGTTTTCTTGAGCAAAAATGATTTATTCCATAAAGATGGATGGATGCAGAACCCATTTTTGTATTTATGACATGGAGTTTTTCAAACTTTTTTTCTGACAGCTGTAGCCAAAACCAAAGTGTTGGGTGCTGATTAATTTTTGGAGGTGCTGTTGATTTCTTTTTTAATAATATTCATAAAATAATAGTCATTTTACAGTACAAAAGATTTAGATTTTTGGGTTCGGAAATAAAAGTGACTATACAAATATAATCCTGAAATTAAATCATTAGTAGACAATTTTTGTAGAACAAGATTATAGCTAAGTACAGTTTTGTGCCCCAAAACTTTCAAATAGTGATCGGAGTAATCTTATAATTTGTGTGAAAAATTTTACGCGTGCTGAAAGTTCTACAATCTTCTCCAATGCATCAACAGCTCTAATTGGCTGTAGATATCTGCCTGTTGGAGGCCTCATATTGGTATCAAAACGCCACTTTAGTGCTACTTGTGGAGTGCCAGACTGGCGCATGAACCACCTGTCTACCTATCTAGGAGTCGATTTCTAATAGAATTTTACTAAAATATTTTTTATCGCAAGTCCAGGTCAAAGTAAGCCCAAAAACGCCTATAAGTGGGACATTTGAGGACTAAAATATTCTGCAAAAATATTTACCATAAAATTTAAGTTCTTCAGATATGAAGACCGTCAATATGAGCGCTTACTCGTCATATTTTTCCTATATGACTACCAGGAAAAGCGTAAAAATTACGTTTTTCCCCCGACCCTATTTCTTATCGCATTGAAATATCACTGAAGAGGAATGTGTAACACAATTTTTAACCCAGCAATCATTTAACCAAGGTTTTATACATCACGATATTTATGAAAATTTTGTTTTGTAGTAAAATTAATGAATAGATATTTCCCAAAAAGCGCCAATTTTCTATTAAAAAATCCCGTGAAATTTTCACTATTCATGAAAATATTGTTTTATCCAAGACCAAAAGGTCAACTGCACTCATATTAAAAACCGCAAAAGTTCTATCGAACTTTAATTTTTGTTTCTTTATGCGAAAAGGTGTATGTTCTTACTTATGCCTCAAAATATTACCATTTAGGCAGGGTTTTATTTATAATAGGTAAAAGTGTATTCGAATCTTTTTGAAAAGAATTCAGAACAGCGGCTCTTCATCTCTGAAAAATATAAAAGGGCTCGTACGCATTGATGTGTTGGCCTTCAGGAAATGAACACGGTCAGGATAAAAGCCCTCAAAAGAATTATTCTTTCTGTTACTGCAGTATGTTGTTATTGTTTCTGTTGAAGTGGTTGAGTATTTCTGATAAAATAATCCTAATTGCATAGAGAATAGCGGCGTTTCACTACCACTGTTCTCGTGTGATGTCTTGTTGTTTTTTTTTTGTTTTGTTTTGTTTTTGTTTGAGTTAGATACATTTCGTGAGTTCCAAGTATAGCAGCAAGGGATAAAACCTATGTTTCAGATTTCATGACTTGGCTGTAAGAAAGACTTACCGAAACATGTAATATCGTCGAGTCCGAGGTCTTGCTCTGGCTAGCCTTGAACATTCAAATAGCGGAAAAGACTTTACTTCACCCCCTCCGCCTGACAGCTTCTGCAGATGGGTTTGAAGGGAAGGTTAAGTCTGGCTACATGATCCCTTACCTCCTAGTGACCCGTAAGGATTGCAGTGTTA